>CM040240.1:26679660-26720161 GCA_022545495.1 Chrysanthemum lavandulifolium
CAACGGTTGATAGTTGTCCTTGGTAAGTAGGAAATAAAGGTTTGTGAAATAAAGTGCCTCTTCTTTTGGTGTGTAATTAGTAGTAGCATTTAGAAGTACGATTTAAGATCATTTGAGGATAAAAGATTATTTACATATCAAGGGATCAATCTCCAACATCCATTTTTATTTGATCTAATAGATGAGATTAATCACAACAATTTAAAAAACCCACTTGCATCCTCTTTTTTCAAATATTAATAACTTTCAAACCGTTAATCGTTAAGCAGAAAAAAAAATATCATTGCGACGAGTATTTAATTATCTTTCTATAGATAGGCACTTTGATATACTTTCGACATTTTTTTTTCCGTATTTTCACGTTTTTTTTTAAGTTTTTTCGTTTTTTTACGTTACTGAAATTTGCATTAAAAAATCATATATGATTAAACACTAATTTGAATATCACATTTGATATTAGTTTTATATCATATATGATATTAGTGTTATATCATATATGATCTGTAATATCACATGTGATATTAGTGTAATATCACATGTGATATTAGTGTAAAATCACATATGATATACATATCACATCACATGTGATATCACATATTATATATGATTTAACACTAATATCACATGTGATATTCAAATTAGTGTATAATAAGATTTGATTTTTTTCATGGAAATTTCAAGTAACGTAAAAAAAGACGAAAAAACGATTTTTTTTCTTTTCTCGAAAGTATATCAAAGTGCCCGTCTATAGAAAGATAATTAAATGCTCTTCGCGACGGTGTAAATATTTTCACTTAACGATTAACAGTTTAAGAAATATTTAAATTATAAAAAATAGGTGAAATAATAAAATGCTTTTAAATCCAGCCATTGATTTATTTTTAGATGAATGGTGGAGATGAATCCGTAAGAAAATTTTGGTATATAAATAACTCTCCTCTAGAAGTACTCTATTATAATTCATTAAAAGAAGAATAAACTACTTGTTGGTAAGATGAGATTCTGAATATATCTTTTAAAAGTGAACGATCTTTTATAGTCATACATTTGACTTTTTTTTAAAGTGAATGTAACCATTAAAGGGAGAATAAACTACTATTTTATTGGCAATTCTTTCTGTGTGTAAATTTATGTGTTAACTCAATTGAAAGCCAAACGACCCATAAAGACCTACTGTGCCAAACACCCAAAAAGACCCATAAGACCCACTGTGCCAAACACCCAAAAACCTGCAATAGAAGTTAACCAAGAACAACATGCACTGATATATACACCTACTGCAAATGACAATTTTATTTATAAAAAGATAAATCAAGGAAACAAAGACAACATCGTTTATATTTTTAGTCTAAACAAGATGTTTTAACAAGAAACAAACGACATGGATACTTAAAAGACAAACAATACGGATACTTAATATCAAAAACATAAACTATATTCTTCATCGGTGTCACTTTCACCAATCAAACTATAAACCCTTTTCCAACCAATTACTCGAGTCGCAACAGTTGGCGTTGGAATTTCTTCCTCTTCTTCATCATCATCGTCATCACTTTAGATGACAATAACGTCATCCCAATTACAGTTTATCAAGTTAGGGTTGTACAATGGAGGATGTGAAGCTGTAAAAAAAATAAGAAAGACTAATAAGTAAATAAGAAGACAATCGAACCAACCAACCTTGAATGCAAAGATACACGAATGTGAAACCAACCTCAAGACCATCGTCAATATTCTTTTCATTTTTCATTGCCATGTCTATGCGAATAAAAGTAAACAAGATGAACTAAATCAATGCATTGTGTTCTTTATATAGGCATTTGGAAAACACTTGCCATATATAATGTTTGAACTTTGTAGTTTAAATTGAAGTGATGAACACAATTTCCCGCCATGTTTTGAAGAGATGAATCGCTTATAAATCTTTTCCTTGCTATAGTATTGAATGGCCAGCCTTTTAACTTGTGTCGATATCACTTTGTTGATTGGTACTTTAAACAACCCATTCAATAGTTTCCTTTTTAAAGTTTAAAGAGCCCATTCAATACTTACTCTTTAAACAACCCATTGAATACTCTGTAAACATTCCACAATTAGATGCATGGCTGTTTATTAGACGCATGGCAGTTTAGTTCACAAGTCAACATTTCAATGTTTAGTTAGACGCATGGCTGTAAACATTCCACATTGAATACTCTGTAAACTACTTGGTTGTTTCAACATTTCAATGGGCGCCTTGACTTTTTTTTCAATTTTCAACATTTCAATATTTAACCATTTTTCTATTATATGTAGTAAAGATATGTGTTCAATTCTTTATTTTGGGTTATCTTAGAATAATTGTTTCCTTGATATCTCAAAACTTGGGAGAATAGAGATTTAAAATTACATGGAATATTAAAGTGACTGAGGGAATATTTGAAATGAAGCACCGTTCCACAAACTATAGATAATTAGACATAGCAAATTATATCAACCTTAAAATTTAAATGACAGTGGGATTAAAGTCATCAAACAACTATTCCTTCTAACACGATTTTCGTACTAAAGATTTTATTGTCAAACTTATGAAACGAATTCGATTCTATCTCACAATAATGTTTCTAACGAAACATGAAACCACAACCTTTTAATTAGTAGACAACTCACATACCACTAAACCAAAAACCTTAAGTCATAATATTACTTACGAGGTGTTTATTACTTTTTTATTCTTACCTTATTGTACGGACATCTCGCTAGTAAATGAGTACTATATTAGCATTGCGTCCACTATCAAAACATGTAATTGGAATGTTTGGCATTGCCTCTTGAAGCAAGCCTCAATTGTCAACATCGATAGTTGTCATGTGTTGATCATTATTTTAAGTTAACATGTTTTTTATGTCTAAAATGTTTATGTCATTTCAAAAGTCGGTGGATTTTTTCTACTCATAAGATCAAGGTGCAAGTCTGTCAATCTATAAACTATTCATGTATTTGACAAGATATTGAAGTTTATGATATGATAGAAATATGGATAGACTAAAAAAAAAATCAAAACATCTCTTTCCTACGTTTTAATATTACTGTTCATCTTTTCATTAAGAGTTGTTATAAAAATATTATCCACTATCAAAAGTAGAAGTTAAAATTATTTAAGTTTATCATATTACTCTTAATTAAAATTATTATTTATAAAATTAAGTGAGAACATTAATTAATTGTTAAATGATAAAACAATTATTTTGTTGTTTTTTCAGAATTTAAAACAGTAATAAACATATTTTTATTAAACTATATATTTTTTATCGGTTAACAATAATTTTAAAACCGAACCATACTAGATAAATGAAATCTTAGCATGCTCATTTTTGTATATTTTTGATAAATAATAAGGCAAACCAATTATTGAATAAAAATGTCACATGAAGCATCATGAGTTGTTTGACAATTTAGTCCTACGTACATGAAGGTTCATGCCTTAAATCATGGGGACATAAATCCGATCATAATTTATTAGGCTTGAATTTTAATCAAATGAATCAAAAGTTTACCAACTTAACATCATCCATACCTGTGGAATTTAAAAAGTTTTTAAATTTATTAAATCACCAATTTATAAACTTTTTGATTTTATAAGCTTTAATGCGTTATGTATAAACATTTTCAAGTTTATAAAATGCTCAACAATCACACATACATTAATTATGGAAATGTTTAAGAACTT
Source organism: Chrysanthemum lavandulifolium (assembly GCA_022545495.1). Classification (NCBI taxonomy): domain Eukaryota; kingdom Viridiplantae; phylum Streptophyta; class Magnoliopsida; order Asterales; family Asteraceae; genus Chrysanthemum; species Chrysanthemum lavandulifolium. The sequence goes on from CM040240.1 coordinate 26,683,370, forward strand.
AGACCTTTTTTTATTTCATATGTACATGAAACATAAACTCAATATTGTTGAAAGAAAATATAAACAATTGTTTTAAACATTTTCTTAAAACTACCATTGTATATGCCCTAAACTCTCGTTATATTTGTTTCAAAAATCTGTCATGTACCGTACAAACTCACAATTTCGATATTTAAAGATTCTAATATAATATATGGCTTTGCTAATCATTTCCTTTATGATTTTTGTCAACCACTTGGAGTATCATGTGTACTAGGGAATCATGAGAACATATATTCAAATAACAAGTTCATTAATATTGATTTCTTAAGTAGTATAAGCTTAACCACAACTTATAAGACTATAGTTAGCAAAAAACTATACGTAAAAAGTTTGCAGATAAAACTTACTTAAAAAAGGCTAGTTGGACCCATATTTTAAGCTAAACGGCATCAAGCCAATAGAACAATGGTCTATGACAAATATAGAACCAACGACCTTTATTTTAGAACAATATATATGCTTTATTGAATCGATTGTCTTAACATTCTTACAACTAGAGTTACAATAATGAGTTTGTACCTAAAAGAGCATCATGATGTTTGACATAATAAACTTTCACGCAACAATGTCATTTATGAAAGCAAGTTTTAATTACCGTACTATTTTGTTTAAGAGCAAGGGGTACGGTGGTTTGAGTAATATAGCCATTTCAACGTTACTTCAACATTTTTCTTTTCACTTTCACACACCAAAAATAGTACGGAGTAACTAAAGTCATTTCACCTTTTTGAGACACACCATACCCAATTAAAACATAAACACCAATTAATTTTACATACTAAAAAAAATCTTGGCCTTTTGTTAATTGGCGCGGCGCTACTGAATTTCACTTGGGAAGTAGCACGAAGGAGGGGGGTGGCGCGAAATGGCTCAAACCATTGTGCATCCACATTGGAATGGCGCTAGGGTAGCGTTACGATACCCAATACTCTAATAAGTGATATCAAGGGTGTGTTTGGTATAAATGAATGGAAATAAAGGAATTTACTCATTTCAAATAATGTTGTTTGTTTAGGTATATATGTGTATTTGACTATACTCCAAAGTCAGTGACTATACTCCAAAGTCATATAGTAGGTCGCGTTACGATACCCAATACTCTAATAAGTTGTATCAGTGGGTCGCGATATAGAGGGTGGGGGCAAAACTGTCTAATTTTCACCTTCCCCATACCTTGTGAAAGACGTGATTGAGTACCATTGATTTTATTTATCAAACTCTAGATGATTTTAGATTAGACTAGATGAGTATCCGTGCATAGCGATAAATAATTATAGTTTAGATATTTTTGTTAATTATTTAGTGTAACGTTTATGGGTACAATGTGAAATAATCATAATGTAATTGAAAAATGGGTGTAATATACGATATTATATATATTAACTAAAAGGCGGGGAATCGTTCTCCACACGCCAAGTGTCCCAAACAGTGTGAACACATTTAATGCCAACTTTCGCAAGTTGGCAAAAATAGTCCCTGAGGTTTAGGTGTCGTTGCAAAGTAAGTCCAAGTTGGCAAAAATAGTCCCTAAGGTTTCAGTGTCGCTGCAAAGTAAGTCCTTTATAGCAATTTGGCAAAAATAGTCCCTATCCAAATTCACGGCTACAAAACCAATCCCGCTGCAACGCGCGGGTTTCCACACTCGTTTAACTTAAAGAACAACTTTTTAAATGTATCAAATAACCTATAAAAACATTTAGTGAGACTGAAAATGAATAATGACAACAACTGGTTAAAACATTTATCTTCTTTTACAATATTTTTCTTCTAGTTTAATTCTACTAAATGTTGTGTTATATATATAGTTGAAATGATAAATATATATAGTATGATGGCGTGTTGTCTGCATTAGAGGATCACTATAGTTATAATTATAGTAACGAGTTTACTAACCCCATCACTAATGGGAGATTTAATCAATGCCTACTTTTGTGGTTTCATACTCATTCTTGAAAACAAAACCCATAAATCAAAACAACTTAGGGTGCGTTTGGTATCCCACTATGAGAATGAGACTATAACTATAAAAGTGATTAAAAGTGTTTGTTTAAGATGAGGGGGCCACCACTATTATAATGAATGATAGATATAATCCATACTTCATATGATAATGAATGAACGATTTAAGATGAGAGGGGCACCACTATGAGAATGAGACTATGACTATAAAAGTGATTAGGGTGCGTTTGGTATGCTGCCATGAATGACAATAGGTATGAGTTTTATAGTAGTGGTGGGTCTTTCACCTATGAAAGATTCATACCTAGGTCACTTGATGTATATGGAGTATGAATTATATCTATCATTCATTACCATAATGGTGGGCCCCCACATCTTAAACAAACACCTTTAATCACTTTCATAGTTATAGTCTCATTCCTATAATGGGATACCAAACGCACCCTAAATGAGCTAAATATGGATCTTTCATAAGTGAAGGACCCACCACTACTATTAAACTCGTACCCATTGTCATACCAAACGCACTATTTAAAGTGAAAGTCATTCCCTCAGTCTCATACCACCAAATCCAAACACACCTTAAGTATTAAATGTAATTGGTAAGTTTTTTAATGATGATTATAAAGCAATTTTTTTAACATAAGTCCAACTTTAATTAATGGGAAAGTTTTTTTTTTTTTTTTTTTTTTTTTTTTTTTTGTAATTTACATAGATAATTTGAGTATAACACATTACTCACTTTTAAGTTTTAAGAAAATCAATTACTCTTTAGACTAAAATACACCGTTGGTCCCTAAACTTGTAGGAGGATCGCGATGGGACGAACCACGCACTTTTCATCGCTACCGGTCCAAACAACAAGACCCATTAAATGCCGATTGGTCCTCGACCGTAATGGGACACCAAACCGGGGTATTATAGACCATTCACTTTTTGACCCAAGCTAGTTAAATGTAACCCAACCTTCAACCATATATGTATGAGCGAGCAAGAGTGAACCCTAAAATACAATCAACACATATTCTTCCCAAAGCAAAAGAAAACAATAATGGCACAAAACGATAAGGGGAAGGGTTTGTTGAGTTCGTTGAGGAAAGCAGACTGCGCAAATGAAAAGCGTTTGGGTGTTAAGAAGGAGAAGGAAGAGGATGACATCTTGTTATCAAAGTTTAACGATTTGGGAGAAAGGATTACAAAACTGGAAATTTTGTTTAAATATCTTAAGGAAAAGAAGGAAAACGATGATAGGGAGAGTTGTGGGTCTAGCTAAGTGTATGTTTAGATGATAGTAAACATTTGTAGTTATTGAAATCGATGAATAAAATTTTGTGATCTTATTTAATCATTGTGTTTGAAATCGTTTTGCATATCTTAATAGGTTTGACTTACCCAGTTACAATTTGTTGGTTTTCATAAGTTTGTTTGACTTTGGTAAGTCAAAATTCAAGATGTTACAATATACAATTGTCAATACATTGTTGTTTATCGCTAAAGCGTTTGCCTTTTGAACCGGTGTTTTGAAACCACCGCCTCTAATTTTTCCGATACGGGGTGTTTGGTTTCTTTATAATGACTTTTGTCGATAAAAGGGGCCGTTTGGTTTAGCCGATACAACCGGATGTTTTATTTGATACATTATGATTTAGTGCCAAGGATTTTGTATTTTCACCACATCTTTTAAACCATTGCCTTTCTTTGTTCTTGATCTGAGGGGTGTTTGGTTCTCTTGATTAAAGTTTTCTTGATACAAGGGCTGTTTGGTTTTTTGATACAAGGGCTGTTTGGTTTTGCTTATACTAATAACACTAAAATACAACCCATATCACAATACAATGATTAAACAACACATAACCCAAATGATATTTTATCATTAATAAATTCATTAAACATCATAACCAACTACATCAAATCTAATTTACATACCATTTTAGCAAAACTATCACCTAAAAGACGCCTTTATCTACCCCATGGAAAACCAAAAATTCGGGCATTATGTTCACCATTTTCTTAACATACTCTTGGTTGAACCGAATACCTTCATCTGTTTGACCAACTATCTGTATGAGTTGGGCAAGTTGGTTCATCTGCCTAGGCGGATTTTGTTCACGCATCCACGCGGTCAGCGCGATTCCACGAGGTCCCGAGCTTGATTCTCTTGTATCGACTCCTACGGTTGATGATTCCTGTCTTTAGATCTTGGCGAGATCAAGAAGTAGCTTCCTTAGAATCCTTCTCGGCGACCTCATCTTCAAACCAGACACCATCCGATCATTAAGATTTGGCGAATCGACCACCTCCATGAGTTTGTTTAAAATAGGAAATCGCCATTGGAAAGTTTTATGTGTGGAAAAAGTGGTAGATGAGTATCTCGTTAGTTGTGCACTATTAATATCGTCTCGGTAAGAGACGGTGAAGGGTTTAATAGTTTCCTTTATTTCACACTCGGTCCCCGAATTTGTGTTGGTTGCCGTTGTCAATTTGTCACACTTAAAACTCCGCCCAATATTCACTTTAGGATACACAATTGGTCCCTCGAGTTGCCAACTTCCAAAACCATTAGAAGTTTGACTTTGTTAAGTCAAACTTCTAAAACATGTCAAATTATCATTACACTTCAAAACAAATATTTTAGTAATGGTTTTGCAATATTGACTTTACAAAGTCAAATACCATTGTATATATTATTGAACTTTCCAACGACCATCGTCATCATCAAACTTCAAATACCATTATGACTTTTGCACTTAATGTTCCAAAGGTTTTCAATCCTTCCGACATTACAACTCTCGCTCACGCTAACCCATTCAACATTTTCAAGTATTGACTAACTAAAGTAAACGGAAATGCAATTTTACTTGCTTGAATCAAATAAAATGCTAAATGAAAGTTTGACTTTCGAATGTCAAACTTTCATCACCTAGAATACGCACAAACAACAACATATGAACAATCTAATTTTAAGCAAACCATATAACAAATCTTGTACAAAATTAGTAAAACTATTTTGAAACATTAATTGTCCAAGGGTTTTCAACCCAAACTTAAACTACAACCATCAAAGAAATCTACAACGGTGTGGGGAAGCTCGGGAGTTTCAATGACTTCTAGCCAACTCCCAGTTGTTCTGGTATTTTCATTCCCATCATGACTCCTATCGCTTTCCCCGATATTGATTGTCTTTAGCGACCGGGAACACGCAAGTATACACTTTATTAAAGTTATTTCATGCTCGATCCGGGAAAAGCTCAAACACCACCGTCTGAAGGCGCCCATGGTCGAATGTGTTTCTATCTACAACAAGGAAAAATTGGGCAAGGTAGATCACTAAGCGTGTTTGCGACTGAAAATCAAATAGTGTTGAGATACACAAACATGGCAATTTAGGAATGTTTTATTTGATACATATTCATTACATCATTACACTTACTCGTATCCGGTATTTTCAAATTCGAGATGACCGAATCATTCCAATGGTGAACGCTACCATAACACTATTCCCAAAATCGACATCGGACGACTTAAGGTTAATCGAGGAAACAAAGGGCACCTTCATCCTAGGATTAGCTTCATGTATCAACTACAAGAAGTTTTACTGATTAAATTTCATTCTTGTACACATCTCTATAACATTATAAGTTGTAAAAGCGAAATTGTTCTTACTGCGTGCAATCACCAAAATCCAATGTAAGGGTCTCAAGATTTTGAAGTCTTGTCAAGTGAAAGATATCGGATGTTGTGATTGTGGTCACAACATTATAACGACCTAATGACAAATGTAACTTCTTCAAATTCCCAAGTTTTGCAATATCCCATAGTCTCATCTCGTTAGTACTAGGACGATTCATTTTAAGAGACTCAGTGAGGACAACCAAAGAATAAAGTCCCAAATCTGTATGCTTAGAAAATTGACATGAATCAATTCTAGGCTCGAGATTTGGATAGCCATGAAAATATTCCAAAGTAGCCATAGCACAAACATGAAGTACGGATGTTTCAACTCACCGCGAGAGTAAAGTTGGGTCGGGAACGAATCGGGTCACCATACCGCTTGTAATAATCGGTCCTCAACTCCATTGTCACCAAAACAAGAGCCACTCATGAATGTGATCATAATGAAAGTTGTCTATTCCAATAATTGATCTTGGCTCTACAAAGAAAGACAAACTTTCTTATTGGACCCATAAGCCGATTTAAGAATCTAGTAACAAGCCTACCATCAAACTCGTATGTTAAATAATAAAAGAAATCCTCATCAAGTATGACATCGGTGAGCAAAGTCCACTTAGACCTCCGGTTTCTCGCTAAACTAGAGGTTCTCACCGCTTCTAACAAAGGCAACCGATTCAAAATGTTAGTGATCACTTCATCCGCATGTTGGTAAAACGATCGATCGACATGGTTTTGTTGGAAGTTGGGTTGGTCTTTTCGCCTAAAATGAGGATTTATATTCTTGATTCGATTTGCGTTTATCTTTTCGGATAATGTGGTTTTATGTGATTGGCAAAGTTGTTTGTTGGGTGGGTGTATTTGTTCCCGCCGAAATTAAATGCAACAGATCGGGAAGAAGCGGCTAATATCCATACTCACAATTGGTCCCCGGTTCTAGCTTGGGTCAAAAAGTGAATGGTCTATAATACCCTCGGTTTGATCTGTCCCATTCTGGTCAATGGACCAATCTGGCATTTAATGGGTACTGTTTGGACCGGTAGCGATGAAAAGTGCGTGGTTCGTCCCATCGCGATCCTCAGCTACAAGTTTAAGGACCAACGGTGTATTTTAGTCTACTCTTTATATGTATTAAGATACTCATATCGCCAATTTAGTCATTACATTTTTATTGTATTAAAATTATTTAACAGCTCTTTATTTTACTTTAGTTGGACTTTTTACATTGCAAGAAATTAATTTATTTAATCACAATTATTGTAAGTTAAGTAATATTTTATTATCAATAATTTGTACAAAATTTATCATTCATTATATATATTAATTTTATATCACATTGCACTCTGTAACACAACCGTGAGCAATGTTTTAAAAATCGTTTTCTAGCCAACTATGACGAGCTTCGAGTTCACGGTTCAATTGGTTTAACCGACAATTCAATCATTTTTTTTTTCTTTTCATAATCGGCTTTCGATCAGCCAACTTATTCACGGTTCAACCAAACGGGTCCACTTGAGCTTTAAAACATAAACTTAAATTATACCTCCATTTTTAGTATCACACAGTTTAAGAAATCGTTACTAACTAGACTTTTTACTAATCAAGTATCATCTCTATCTACTAAGGGGGTGTTTGGTTGAGGGGTATAAGGCCTAATTAATGAGAAAGGAAATGAAACATGATGCTTGGTCCGCTTAAAATTAGTCCCAACGTGACCCAGGATAACCCAGGTCATCTAGCCATCGCCGTCTTTCTCTCTCCAAATGACGCTGACAACCCGGATGCCCCAATCGACGACCCAAGTGTTTTTTTTTTTTTTTTTTTTTTTTTTCAACATTTTTAACATTAAATTTAAATTTCATTAAAATTAAAAAAACATTACATTCTGAAATAATAAAAAAAACATTACACTATTTAATTTAAAAAAAAAAAAAAAACATTACAATACGAAATTAAAATAAACACTACAATGGGTTTGAAAATGGTGAGTGGTGAATCGTGTTTGAGGTGAAGTGGGTATTTATAGAGTGGTAAAATGGGTTTGATTTTTTTTTTTTTTTTTTTTTTTTTAAATTGACCAAACGGTCATTTTTTAAAATTTGTATTTAATCCAAACGATCAAAATGGGATAGAAGCAATAAAAACACATCGGTTGAGAATCCACTCGATATGCCAAAATTACCACACACGACCGATGTACCAACCTATCACCACATTCGAGCAAACCGATTTGAACATCGGTTGAGGGTGAAAAAATTCGGTGCCCAACCGATTTAAAAAGTGCGAATGCGACCAGTCTAATGCAATGACCAATTACCTAATAGTGGATGCCATTAGCTAATAAATTGAGAGAAATGGTTTTTTTATCCTTTCACTTTTTTTAGTATTTATTTTGCCTTTACTTTTTTCATTCTCTAGTTTGAACCAAACGCACCCTAAAATATTACTCTAGGTTGAAATATAAAAGCTAACAAATATTTCAAAATAAAACATGAATTTAGGACTACTAAACCAAGACAAACAAAAAACAAAAAGTGTAACACTACTTTTCTGATAACTTTAAAATAAAAAAATACTCCCAAACAAAACCAAGTCATATTTCCCAGATTTAATCACACTCAAACCAAAGTCCTCGCCGTCGCCGTCGTCAACCACCTTCACAACCACCGTCACTAAAACCTTCATCTTCATCTCAGTGATGCTAATTACAGCAAAGAAGAAGAAGATCATCATAATCAGTTATGTTCCGTCGTCTTAAATGGTTCATAACTGGTCAAAAAACCAATAAACCTGATGCTAAGCTGTTGCCTTTAGCGACGGAGCAAAAAGTGTTGCTAATTTGTATAGTAGAATCAAGAGGAAGAAGTTGATGTTGGAAGGTGTTCATGAAGTTGCTGTTTATATTCATCGCTTTCATAATCTTGATTTGTTTCAACAAGGGTAACTTTTTTTTAACTTTTTTGGTTTTCAAGATTGATTGACCCATTTGGTGAAAATGTTAAAGATTGTTACTTTATGGTAATTTAACTGGTTTTGTGAAATGGGTATGTGGAATTTTAGCTAATTAGCAGTTTTTAGGAAATGGGTATGAAAAATTATAGCAAATTAGCAGCTTTTATGAAATGGGTATGTGGTATTTTACCAAATTAGCAGTTTTTAGGAAATGGGTATGAATTTTTTTTAGCAAATTAGTAGTTTTTATGAAATGGGTATGAAAAATTAGCAGTTTTTAGGAAATGGGTGTGTGAAATTAGACCAAATTAGCAGTTTGTATGAAATGGGTATAAAATTTAGACCAGGTTACCCATTTAATAAAAATGTTCAAGGCTGTTACTTTATGCTAAATTGACAGTTTTTATGAAATGGGTATGTGGAATTTTACCAAATTAGCAGTTTTTAGGAAATGGGTATGAAAAAGTGGTGCAAATCAGCAATCTGTAGACCAAAGAACCCATTTGATAGAAAAAGGTTAAAGATTGTAACTTTAGGTTAAATTAGCACTTTAGCAGTTTTTATGAAATGGGTATGAGAAATTAGAGCTAATTAGCCATGAATTTGTTAGAAAGTTTGTATTTTGTTGTAATTGTTTTAGCTGATTAGTATGGTGTAGTTTTTAGTGCAATGTATATTAGAATTTTGATAAAAAGCTTAAAGATTGTTACTTTATGATAAATTAACAGCTTTTATGAAATGGGTATGTGAAGTTAGAGCTAATTAGCAGTTTTTAGGAAATGGGTATACAAATTTAGAGCTAGTTAAAAGTCTCTCTGAAATGGGTATGAGAAATTAGACCATTTGATAAGAAGCTTAAATATTGTTACTTTATGCTAATTTAACTATCTTTATGATGGGTATGAAAGATTAGACCAAATTAGTCATGAATTTGTTAGAAAGTTTGTATTTTGTTATAACTGTGTAGCTGATTGGTAGTTCCAATGCAATGTATATTAGAATTTCGATGAAAAACGAATGCTATTTGTTTAAAGAGGTGTTTGGGGGAGCTTATCAAAGGTGATGATTAGCTTATTGTGTCTGTTTAAGCTTATTTGGCTGTTCTTATATTTCATAAGCTCATTTTTCAGCTTATTGTTGGACTTAAGCGATTATTATGACTTAAATATGGAAAATAAGCCAGAAATAACGGGCTTGTGAAATTTAAGCCGAGTTAAAGAAGCTCATAAGCAAACAAAAATAATGCTTTATGAAATTTGCAAGTTCGATGGATAATGGGTTATAATGTGGACAATCTGTTAAAGGTTTGCATTTTGCTGTAACTGTTTTGTTTTTAAGATCATCAGTGGTTGATCGCTTAAAGATTGTTACTATATGATAAATTAACAATCTTCATGAAATAGGTATGAAAAGTTAGAGCTAATTAGTGATGAAATTGAAGTGGGTCAAAAAAGGTTTACCGTAATTTAAATGGATCTTGATTGGACAGTGGTTTTAAGTAAGTGTAAAGTTTGTTTGAAATTTTGATGAAAAATGATTACTTTTTGTTTAAGTGAAATTTGTAATCTTGATTGATATTGGGTTGAAATGTGGCTTATTTTGTTGGCATTGTATACAGGTGGTATCAGGTAAAGATTACTATGAGATGGGAAGATAGTGAGTACGCATCTGCAGTGGGAACACCATCACGAGTGGTTCAGTATGATGGTAAGTCCTTTTTAGTCAATTGTTTACATGATTACATCTGCATAGTTGGTAGTTAGCTTTGACTTGTTATAGTTTATGTAGTTATATCCTTAGCCACCACTATGATCTATAAGCTTACTTAGTTATGCACTACATATGAAACTATATATGATCTGATTTAGGTCTGGCGTAGCTTCATTATGCGACTATGATCTTTGAATAGGGTATATTAAGTTGATTTGAAAAAAGGGTTTGTTTTTGTATTTAGTATTTACATACTGAAAAAGCAAATTAGTCTATCTTTGTTGCATGCAATTAGTCTATCTTTTGAAGATATATATCTCAAGATGCAAGACCTTTATCTTGTTAGCGGGAGAAAAACAAACAAGCTAATATTATGCAACATTTTTGCATAAACTGCAGCTCCTGATCTTGGTGCTGAAAATTTCTTGGGGGTTTGGAAGATTGATGACACAGACCATAGTTTTTCATCACAGCCTTTCCGGATTCGATACGCAAGGCAGGATATTCTTCTTTCAGTCATGATATCCTTCAACTTATCTTTTGGTAAAATTGAGGTCACTATCTCCCTCTCTCTTTGTACTTTGTACACATGTAATGAATATGGACAGAGAAGTTCGGTCATACTCACATTGATAAGCACTTGCGTTCCCCAGGGTCCAATCACATCTGCTGTAATCCTGAAGTTTGAGCTTCTGTATGCACCTGTTTTGGAGAACGGGTTAGTAAATAGCATTATGTTATAGATTTTTCTAAGCAACCGGGGTACTTATTTTTACTGGATATAGTGTTTTTAATGCTTCATCTGCAGCTCCAATTTGCAGGACTCTTTGGAATTATCCCCTGCTGCAGTCCATGAATTCCGAATTCCACCCAAGGCTCTTGTCGGATTGCATTCATATTGCCCTGTTCATTTTGATGCTTTCCATGCTGTTGTTGTTGATACTAGTGTCCACATTACCTTACTCAAAGGAGGTGTTCATACTATTAAAAAGGCCAGGTTTGTGGTAACTCGTAAATTATGTGGGCAGTCAAGTATTATAATTTTTGACGCTGAAAGCTGCCTTTATTTTTTCTGAAGCTAAACTAAATACATGTCTTTTCTAGTCGCAGCAATTCTATGATTAATGAAGAAATTGCCAATGAGAAGTACGACAAGGAAAACCTAGTATGCATTTCTGGATCCCCTTTTTTTTGTCTACTTAACTCGATTTACAGATGTTTAACATATCATACCACTGAAACAGGTCTTCCTTGTAAAGTCATTCTTATCTTCTCGTACAATTTTACTTCAAGAGCTACGGAATCTGAGCAAGGCAATTAAGGAAGAGATTGATTTGACCGGTTTCACTTCCCTACATGACGAGACAAAGCTGTTGTCCGCTCCTATGGAAGTGGGCATGGAAATTGCTAATGCTGAATCACAAATACCTGAAAAGATGCAAAACTCTACTCAGGTTGTTTGCTTTTTCTCTGACTGCACACCTGATTGGTTTCATGTACGTGTATGTTTATGCATCTTCTGTCATTCAACAGGTCCCAAATGGTACGACTGATTTCTCAAGTGATTATTTATATTCCTTAAAAAATGATGAACTTTTACGGCTTTTTCATTCGCTTGGAGATCAGCTTCTTAACCTATGGAGCACATTTTGAAGTTTCACAGGTTTGCTTCTATCACCCTTTTTGTGACAAATCAATGATAAAATCATTATTAGAAGGAACGGATCACATAAAGTGTATTTGTAGTGTATTGTACTTTGATTCTTATAATCTTTATCTTTTACTGAACATCAGGGCTAACAAAACAAAGGTTTTGGATCATTTGCGTAATTCATATACTATTGATCGTAGAGCTGAATGGTCAATATGGATGGTGTATTCCAAGGTTGAGATGCCTCAACAACCTACCCGAAACGAGACTGAAGACTCCTCGTACCACGGTCTTCGTGGCAAAGTCCCTGTTCTCCGTAAGATAACCGAAGATGTAAGTCTATTACCATTGTTTAGCTTTGTGCAACGTCACAGAAACACAAATATTTAATTGTACATTAGTTCTAGGCTCGGGTTAATATTCTGGCAACTACTTCCGATGATCAATCTCTTGCTGTTAACATCAAATTGACATGATTTGTTTATCTTTGTTTTTTAGCCTTCCCAGGCTGCAGCAACGCGTGCTGAGCTCCACCGGCGTAGTATTGCACAGATGAGGGTGAGCCCGTGTTCTCAGAGGCTTAATCCCACATTATTTTTATGTGGAAAGTTATTAACCTGTTTTAGTCCTATGCAGATAAACAGTCGTTCAATTCAAGATCTGCATATTTTCGGAGACCCCTCACGCATTCCTATTATAATTGTAGAACATGTTGTAAATGCACCATTGCGTTCACCCAGTGGAAATTCTTACTTTAGGAACAAGGACCCGAAAGATATTAATGGCACACTTCCAGTGATTGACTCGAGTTTCTCCCGCAGTCAGCAAAAGGGACGTATTTTGAAGATCGCGGTCTTTGTTCACGGTTTTCAGGCATGTTCTGCTCTTTATTTTGTCCCACTTATAGCTTCCTGCTATGTCTGTAGGCCTTTTTTTCCCCTTTCCTTTCTTTGTTTCTGTAGAAATACTAATGCATGACATGACAACAATAAACAGGGGCATCATCTGGATTTACGGCTTGTGAGGAATCAATGGCTTCTAATAGATCCAAAAATCGAGTTTTTAATGTCGGAGGTCAATGAAGACAAGACATCTGACGACTTCAGGGACATGGGATTAAGACTGGCCAAAGAAGTCATAGCTTTTGTTAAAAAAAAGATGGATAAAGCCTCGAGATCCGGTAGCTTAAAAAATGTGAAACTTAGCTTTGTCGGGCACTCAATAGGAAACGTGATTATAAGAACGGCATTGGCAGGTGCGTATTGATTACTAACTTTTTTATCGTCTGTTTTGCGTATACTGTATTTGGTTCTAGTAATGAATTATGTAATATGTTGCAGAGAGCATCATGGAGCCGTACCATAGATACCTGCATACATATGTATCAGTTTCGGGGCCACATTTAGGTTATCTCTACAGTTCAAATTCTCTTTTCAATTCTGGCTTATGGCTGTTGAAGAAGCTTAAGAATACTCGTTGCATTCATCAGCTGACTTTCACTGATGATATAGATTTAGAAAACACTTTCTTCTACAAACTTTCCAAGGTACAACTGATACATTTTTTTTTTTTTTTAATAAATAAAACAACTCGTTTAGACTTTAGTGTGCGTCGAAGTTAGTTTTTAGTTCAGTTCTGATTCTTGCTTATAACGTTCAGCAAAAGACATTGGAACATTTTAAGAACATACTCCTGCTATCATCTCCTCAGGTATTTACTATTCATTTTCGGATATACTTTTTTTTTTTTTTTTTAAAATTTTTTAGTATAACTATATACTTGTAAATGATTTCCGCAGGATGGTTATGTTCCTTATCATTCTGCCAGAATTGAGATGTGCCAAGCATCATCGGGGACTACTCAAGAAAGGGCAAAATCTTTCATGAGATGCTCAACAATTGCTTGGACCAAATGCGTGCACCATCCTCTGAGCAACGCATGTTTATGCGATGTGATGTCAACTTTGATGTCTCAATACAAGGAAGGAACTTGAATACTATAATTGGACGAGCTGCTCACATAGAGTTCTTGGAAACCGATATTTTTGCTAAGTTCATCATGTGGTCTTTCCCAGAACTTTTCCGCTAATCCATCTGAAAAACACACGCTCTCCCTATCACAAGCTATCCCTGATGGTCAAAGATGGTCGATGCCAGCGTTCTTCATAGACAAAGGGTCAAACATGAGTTGGTCAAAGATGTGTTGGTCAAGACAACATGTGCTCAGAAACAAGACATTGTATATTATCGGTAGAAAGGTGCAAGCTGCCTCAGGTAGGTGATTATAAGGTCACATCCCACTTTACGTGTTAAATTATAATGTAGATTTTTTTATGTATAATTCTACACGGGTAGTATTTTTTAGGTGCCCGAAACCGTGTACTTTATGTAGGTGGGGGAAAGACAATGACAATAGATGAATGTCAAGTGTTTCCCCCCTAGTTTTCCAGTATGTTGGCCAACTGTGTCTAGAAAACATGTTTCATTGTTTATATGTATTTTATGGTTTCGACAAGTCTTTTTCAAGACAAGATAGCTACTGTGTTAGTTTTATGGCAAATTAGTGGACATTCGAGTAGCCGCTAATTCCTTTTAATGAAATGCTCATCTGACGCCAGGTTGCAAAATTTGTTGGGAAGGTTGTAATGAGTTGAAAAGAGTTCGTGTTTAAGAGATTTTTTTCTGTAGTATGACTGTTTAGTGGTTACCTTGATCCAGAAACATTTCATAATTAATATAGGTACCGTAATTAACTAGTTTAGACGCCACGAAGAGTATTATCTGTAGTTTTCGAACTTTTTTATATGCACATAATTGGTAATACGGAGTAGTTATCTTTAGACCATAGGGTATCATGGCATGTGCACGCCGAATCTGATTTGGCAACTATTTTGACGCCACCAATGGCATGCCACCCAGTGTTCTAAAAGGAGCGCCACGGCGCCGCCGGCGTGGCGCCGGCGCCACCGAAATGAATCCGCATGGCGCCTGGCGTCGTGTGAAAGCGTGAGATAAAGGCGCGTGAAAAGGGCTTTAGGTAAGGCGTGGCATTTTAGAAGAATTTAAAGGTTCTGGTTGGGCTTGAATTTATAGTATTTGAAATTTTTCCTTGGTATAGTTATTTCAAAACTTAATTCTATTTTACCATATTTGGGCCTGGTTATTTGGGATTGGAACTTTAGTTATTGAAATTCTTTTAAAAATGATCTAATTATAAATACATAAATCTATAAATATTTTTTTTGGCTTAAGACGCCTTTACGAACGCACATGAGGCAGAGCATTGGCGCCGAGGCACGCCACGCCTCACGCCTTTTAAAACATTGATGCCACCATACCCCCTCCCCTTTATGCCAAAACCCACGCCATTTAATTGGCACACGGTAGATTTTTTAATTTTTTTAAAATTTTATTATTGGTTTTGAGTGTGAGTGTTGTGTTTTAATTGGTTATGGTAGGGGCTCAAATGGCATGCGAAATGAATGTTTTGAGTGAAAAGGTGTGAGTGTTAAAAGTGAAGATGTTGAGTTGGCGCCTAGATGTCACCAAAAAGTGAGTTTTGACATGACATGACACTCCATGATTTAATACAACTCTTATCATTTTCTTGTAAGGTTATCATGCATGGTCAAATCTGCATGAAAAATCGTGGGAAATCATTAATATTGGGTGCTATGCTTTAGACACCACTGACACGCCAATGAGTCACGCTTTATACAGTGACACACCATGCATAACTTTCTTCTTATTTTGAAAAGGGTTGTGTTATAGAGACCCTCCCTACCTCAAAACCTTCTTTATATATTTGTACTTTGTGTTTTTTTGTGTTCCGTGCCTTTTGTCCTTTTGAGGGCTTTTAGTTTTTTTTTTTTTTGTTTCGTTTTTTTGATAAAGGTGATATTTACAACTTTTAACAAATCAAATGTTTCGTTTTTTTGGTACAGGTGGTATTTACAACTTTGAACAAATCAAATGTAATGGAGATGGCTCACATTATTATTTTTAATCATATGGCTGCAAATTTGAAGGTTTCAAAATGTTTGCCATCCATTCGGTTATGCATGCCAATCGACAAATATTTATTTATTTATTTATTTTTTAATCATCACCTCCGTATCTCGGTTTTTTAAAACAAAAACCAACTGCTTATTTCATAATAAGCAGTTTCAATAAATCATTTCAAAAAAACAAGGGTTTTTTTTTTCCTCAACAACCACCAAAAGGTGTTTCGGATCTGCTTAAACTGCTTCTCATAATAAGGAGTTTCATAAAAGGGCTAAAACTGCTCAATCTGCTTATCATAAAGCAGTTTTATACCAACTGCTTTTTTAAGCAGTTTCAAAACTTGCATTCACAAAAAAAAAAAAAAAAAAAGTTAGTGCTAGCAGATCATACCAACTGCTTTTTTTTAAGCAGTTTCAACAAGTGGTAAACCATCACCATCACCAAAGATCTAAATCACCACATAAACAACCATGGTTTATACCATAGATCTAACAAACCATCACGGATCTAACAAACCAACCACATATCTAAACAACCATGGTGCCATGATTTTTTCCACAGATCTAAACAAATAATCATAGATCTAAACAAATAACCACAAATCTAAACCACACCAAATAAAGTAACCAGATATGAATATAAGTTCACAAGCAAAAACATTTAGAGTTGGATGTTCTTATGTATGAATTGGGTTACGAGCTGGGTTCAAAAAATTACTATTACTTTGTTAAGCCTGGTAGTAATTTAGATGATGGTTTGTATTGCTTAAGTGAGAATGCCATTTTACAAATATTAAAAAGATCTTGTTGATGATCATAAGATGATAGAAGTTTATGTTGAAAATGGTAAGTCAAGACTGGATATTGATGAAATGTCACCAAAGTCAATTAGGGCAGTTACTGCTGATGTGGATGCAATAAAGAAAAATACAGCTCTTGCTATTGTTCCATATTGCTCAAACAAATTGTTCTTAGAAAACATTGTGAATAAGCCTGTGGTAGATGATTTAAGTCAAATTACACAACAACCTTTGGAAGTCAATACTTTGGTACAATCTAGTCAGATGCCAGAAATAGAACCCTTGTTTTCATCTGTAGAGGTCTGTTAAACTGAAGATGTTTTAGGTGATGGCAACTAGCAAATAGATAAACCTGTTGAGCATATCCAAATAGATAGTCCTCAAGAGGTATGTCAAAATGATCAAGAGTTAGGTCATCAAAACGAGGAAATAGGTAATCTTGTTGAGCATATCCAAAAAGGTAAATCTGTACATGTTTGTGAAATTGAAGAAGCTTTAAGTGATGACAGTGTGAGTGAAACAGATAGTTATGTGAGTGATGATGATGATGATGATGATGATGATACTCAGAACATTCGAGAGGGAAACACATTTGTTGATGAGGCAAATAATTTTGAGGAGCTTGATGTTATTGTTAATCTGTTCAAAGTGACTGAGACTACAAAGTTACCATATATAGGTAGCTCCAGCTGGATACCAGATGTTTTTTTTAGATAAGTGAATTAGATCTGTTAGATGATAATGAGTTTGCAAGTGGTTCTGAGAATGTGGATGAGTATGTAATTAGGAAGAAAAAGATGAGGGCATACAAAAAAAAAAGGTTGACTGAGGCAGAACAAGTAGAGGATGAATTATACTTTTATGTTGTCAAACTTTTGTAACTGCAAAAGAGGTGAAAGATAATATCAACCTGCTTTCAATACAGATTAGGAGGAAATTGCAACTCATTAAGAATGACAAACAAAGAATGTCACTAAATAACGAAATGACATAGATTTACTGTACCGCGTTTATGTTGGAAATAACTGTTTGTATTATGACACCGACAAAACATAGTAAATGATTAAAAATTTATTTAAATTAAAAATAACATTACTGATTTATGTTGCAAATTATTATACAAATTCTTTGGCCAGGTGGAACGAAAAAAATCCTTTCTTGTGTCGTTGTTGAAGAGGTTTCATTATAGAAAGGACATCCCGTACATACGCTACTTATGGTCAACCGTATTATGCATATCCTTTTTCAGTGGTAAATAATCATACGTTTGCTTAGTTATGTGAATATGTAAATAATTTGTTTGTTAAGAATACATTTCTTATAATTTTCTTAACATGTAATAGCCAGGAACAAAAGACTATAGGTGTGGATACTTTGAGTGGAATGATGCTTTTCAAAACAAGCACTTTAGTCAAGTATCTTTTTCAACGCAGTGCTCAAACTGCGAAGCTAAAGATAATAAGATTGACAAGCTTGAAACAAGAAACAAGAAACAAGATGTTATTGTCTCAAAACTAGATGGTGATGACAAGAATAAAGACGCTGAAGGCATCACTGAAATTGGCAACGAATCTTGAGGATCACGCATGTCAATCGGGTGCAATGCTCCATGAGTTTTTAGATGACACAAATAATTTTCATGTGTAGTAGGTGTTGCTGTTTTTAAATAATATGTTAATTTTGTTGTTGTTGTTGTTTAATTGAATAATAACAGTTGTTGTTGTAGCTGTTTAATGTGTTAATGTTTAACGTGTTATTGTTGTTGTTGTTTAATTAAATAAAAACACATTAGACGAATAAAAAAAACATAACAAATTAACACTACAAAAATATTACACAAAAAACACATAAGATATAAACACTAAAAAAAATAACAAAACAAAAAAGACAACAAAAGGACCAAAAAAAAAAAAAAAAAAAAAAGGACAAACCGTCCCTACTAGGGAGGGTCTAAATAACTTGTCCCTTTTGAAAAAAATGAAAGGACCACTGACCAACTATCATACTCATCTACACCACAATTTTTTGTTTTGTTTTGTTTTGTTTTATTTTTTTTTTTTTTTCTCACATAATAAAATTTAAAAAACTAAAATCCATAAAACCAATAAAGATCAAAGACGAGTTCAAATAAAGATACATATAATCCAAACAAGAAAATGAACAAAATATCTACCGATGATGGTGGCCATATCTAGTAGAGTAGAGTGTAATGACATAAGTTCAAAAAAAGAGTGTGATGACTGCAGTGATAATAAAATTGTTACGGTAATGTCGGAGTTAGCCGGAAAAAACTTATGCCGTAGACGAAATACCACTTTACAGATTACACAAACCCATTAAAACACATAAAAAAACAAATATCCCGCCAAAATACTCAAAACATGTTTTTTTTCCTCCAATGATATGGAGATACGGGGTACCCATCTGACATAACGGTTGTTCCGGACGTTATTTTCCGGCAACATGGTGAACTACTGTGGTGGTTCCTTCCGGTGTTTCTGGTAACATGGCGCAAGACCGAGGTGTTAGGCAGGCCGGATGTTCAAAGGCTGCCATGGTGGTAGTAGTAAAAGAAGTTGATGAATCTAGGTAAATAGAGAGAGATTAGTATCAAAAGTTTGTGGGTTAAAAAGTGGAAATTTGAGGAAGATAGTAAATTGGGTGAATTTGTATCATTTGTTATGAATATCTGGTAAAATGCAAGTGCCACAACTTCATCCTAGGTGTTCCAAGCTCATGCTAAGGTGTCACAAAGAAAGGCTAGGTGGATGATCAATTTTACCAAATCCTATGTATACACTATTTACCCAATGACTAAGAGATATTGTATAATGCCATGTATCAAGAATGAATAGTATTATTATTAGTATAAATACTACTTAAGAGTAATGAGAAACTTACACCATTTGAATACACACAACTCTAGTGTTATTCATCTCATTCTATCTCCCTCAAAGTTAACTTCTAGCTTTATAATTAATAAAGTCTTATTCTCCTAGAACTTGCTTAAAGTTCAAAAGCAAACTTGTTATATTATAACACGTTATCAGCACGAAGCTCTAATCAAGGATATTATCCATTTTTTCAAGGTAATTAACAAAGGTATACATTCATGTTATAACTTGTTATATAGAGTTGGTTGCCACAATAGATTATTACTCTTTATATTATTTTGTAAACAACTGATACATAAACAAATTGTGAACTTTTAGCCCAACCCAATTTTTAAAACAACATCAGTAGTAGACTAAAGTATGAGTTAGTAATCAATCACTTTAATTTAACTTGAACATTGATATTTGATATAATATAGCAAAAATTCATATTTGACACGGTAAATAAATTTATATCTTGTACGTAACTATTTTGCTTTAAATAAAGAATTTGTCAACCACTTACCCAAGCCCATTTATTTAACCAGTATCAAAAGTAGAAGTACAATTTAAATAGAAAACCGAATATTTAGTTATCATAAACATTTGTGCTTATACCAACCAAATTTTATTTTATCTTAATTTTCTTTTATAAATAAATATAATATTACTTGAATTATATATTTACAACGGCTATATAACGATTGTAACAACAACTGACAACGTTACAACGACTATTTTTTTTTAATATAAATTGGCAACTCTTTTATACATTTTTCAAAAACTCAACATCTTCTAATCTTAGGAAAACATCACCGAAGCATTTTCTAAAGATTTTTCAAAGATGATTCACCCGCTTCTCATTGCCGTCACCATTATGCCTATCTTAATCCTTATTTCGCTTTTGAACTCCCACCTAATAAATTTGAATTTTTCTTAGTTATGTATCTGTTTGTAGCTCTCCCACTTTATTGTATTGCATTATTTATTGATATATATGGATTTTAATATTTCGTTATTTGTTCAATTTTTGTTTAGCGACAAAATGTCAAACATTGAAAAAATCAAATTTCCATCTCTTGACATATCCGGAGCAAATTATATTCAATGGACAGCAAATGTTAAAAGGCATCTCAAATCAATGAGTGCTTTAGCAACGTTACAAGAGGGCAACAAATGCTCAAAGGAAATCAAAGCGAAAGCCGATGTTTTCCTCCATCAACACATTGATGAAATGCTAGAATTCGAATATTCAAATTGTGATGATCCAAACATTTTATGGAAAGATTTATAAAGCAGATTTGATCATCAAAGGGAAGTTTTACTCCCTTCTGCTAGAGATGAATGGAACAATTTAAGTTTCCAAGACTTTAAAAAGGTTAATGAGTACACCTCTGCTTTATTCAGAATATGCTCAACACTCAGATTTTGTGGGAAAATTGTTACTGAATGAGATCTATTGGAGAAAACTTTCTCCACATTTCATGCTTCAAACTTAAACTTGCAACAACAATATTGATTGCAAAAATTTAAAAGATACTCTAATCTAAATGCAAATCTTCTTGTAGCAGAGAAAAACAATGAATTGCTAATGAGAAATCATCAAACTCGTCCCACAGGATCATTAGCACTTCCAGAAGCAAATGCTATTAACAATAATGATACCAAAAACTATGGAAGTAAAAGAGGAAGAGGTAACCCTCGTGGACGTGGTCGTGGTCATGGCCATTATGATAAAAACAATGTTCATGGTCACAACCATTTTTTCAATCGAAACAATACTTACCATCGAGGTGGTTATAATGGTCGTGGTCGTGGCCGTGGCCGTGGTCAAAGAAACTATAATTACCATGCTCCACAAGTTAATAATCCCGGTCAACAAAATAATGAAGCTGGTATATCCCAAAACCATGGAGGATCATGTTTTAGATGTGGAAGTACAAACCAATGGTCAAAAGCTTGTCGCACACCTTTACATCTATGTGAGCTCTACCAAGCATCTCTTAAAGGAAAAGAGAAAGAAGTTAACCATGTGGATCAGTTTGACAATACAAACACTGAGCTGAATACCTCAGACTTTTTCAATGACTTGAAACTATGAAAGAGATGTTGTTGAATATTAATAACTATGTATTTCTTTTCCGTAGCTTTGTTTAACTATGTTTAATTATTTTTTCATTTCATGTAAAATAAATCAATAAATGAACCTATTAATAACATTTTTTATATGCACTCATTATTATATATATTTTTATATTCATATTAGAAGCTTAAAGATGAGTCTCAATGGAGCACACCATCAAGCAAATGATGGAGACTTATGCATAGCAGATAGTGGTGCCACACACACTATCCTTAAATCCAAGTAATATTTTTTTGAGTTAAAACCAACAAAGGGAGCCATTGACACTATTTCAGGTCCTACAAACTTGATAGAAGGAGTGGGAAAAGCTAATTTGGTGTTACGAAATGGTACACAACTTTTGATAGAAAATGCTTTATTTTCACCAAAATCCAAAAAAACTTACTAAGTTTCAGAAACATATATCATAATAGATATGATACTCAGTCAAAGACTACTGAGAACAAAAAGTATTTGCATATCATAAATGAGAATCATGTATTGGAAAAACTACCAATGCTCCATTCTGGTTTGCATTATACACATATTAATATGCCACAAGCACATATGGTAGTCAAAGAAAAACGCTGTGATCCTGGTATATTCAACTTATGGCATGACAGGTTAGGCCATCCAGGATCAACAATGATGAAAAGAATTGTCGAAAACACACATGGGCATCCATTGAAATATCATAAGTTCCCTGAAATACACAAAGTACCTCCGTGTACATCTTGCTCTCTTGGAAAACTGATTACAAGACCTTCACCACTTAAAATTGAAAATGAATCACCTGTATTTCTTGAAAGAATTCAAGGAGATATATGTGGCCCAATTCACCCGTCATGTGGACCATTTAGATACTTCATGGTTCTAATAGATGCATCCAACATATGGTCTCATGTCTCCCCATTATTAACTCGCAATGTGGCATTTGCAAAGTTTCTTGCTCAAATTATTAAATTAAGGGCACATTTTCCTGATTATACAGTTATAAAAGTGAGACTTGATAATGCAGGAGAATTCACATCACATGCTTTTAATGATTATTGCATGTCTGTTGGAATTGTTGTTGAACACCTAGTTTCTCATGTTCACACACAAAATGGTTTAGCAGAATCATTAATCAAACGACTCAAACTAATAGCTAGACCATTAATAATGAGAACTAAACTCCCTATGTCTATGTGGGGACATGCAATTTTACATGCTGCATCATTGATTCGCATGAGACCAAGTGCAAATCATAAATACTCTCCCATGCTACTTGCTTCTGGCCAAGAACCAAACATTTCCCATCTTAAAATTTTTAGTTGTGTAGTATATGTTCCTATTGCACCACCACAATGCACAAAAATAGGTCCTCAATGAAGATTGAGAATTTATGTTGGATATGAAACATCATCCATCATAAGATATATTGAACCTTTAACATGTGATCTCTTTACAACACGTTTTGCTGATTGCCACTTTGATGAAGCAGTTTTCCCACCATTAGGGGGAGAAAAGAAAAATCAAGTGAAAGATGTCTCATGGTGTGAACCTTCATTGTTGTATCTAGATCCTCGAACAAAGCAATGTAAAACCGAGGTTCAAAAGATAATGCATTTAAAAGAAATTGCAAATCAGTTACCTGATGCATTTACAGATACAACAGTGACAGCCCGAATTGAAATACCAAATAAACCAACTGGTGATAACATCGCTCAAGAATCTAAAAAACGTTTGAAACGTGGAAGACCAATTGGTTCAAGAGATAAAAATCATCGAAAAAGAAAAGGGCCAGAAAACGAAACTGGCCATGAGGAAAGTGTTCTCAAAGAAACACAAAATATCAAAACCTCACCCGAGGAAGAAATGAGTGATATCAATAAAGAAATGTCAATCAATTACAGTCAAACACATATATTATGGGACCGAAATGAAATAGGAGATATTGATGAGATATTCTCTTATTCTGTAGCAAGTGATATTATGAGCGGAGATGATGATCCAGAACCAAAGTTTGTAACTGAATGTCAAAGTCGACATGATTGGGATAAATGGAAAGAGGCTATGCAAGCTGAATTAAATTCACTTAATAAACGAAATGTTTTTGGACCTATAATAACCACACCTAGAAAAGTGAAGCCTGTAGGCTACAAGTGGATTTTTGTGCGAAAAAGAAATGAGAAAAATGAAGTTACGAGATATAAAGCTCGACTTGTGGCCCAAGGTTTTTCTCAAAGGCCAGGAATTGACTATGAGGAAATATATTCTCCTGTTATGGATGCGATTAATTTCAGATATTTAATCGACAGCGCCTCTAAAAATTTAGAGATGCGTCTTATGGATGTTGTTACAACTTACTTGTATGGATCACTTGATAGCGACATCTATATGAAAATACCAGAAGGATTTAAAATCCCTGAAACATTAAGTTCAAAACCCATAGAAATGTGCTCAATAAAATTACAAAGATATTTATATGGGTTGAAACAATCTGGAAGGATGTGGTATAATCGTTTGAGCGATTATTTGATTATCAAAGGTTATACAAATAATCTTATTTCTCTCTCTGTGACAAAGACAAAACCGACTGAAACTTTATCGAATCTAACTTCCTTTGGTTTTGTTTATTTAATTGTGTATGTGGAAAACTAGAAAGGGGGGGTTGAATAGTTTTACCAATTAAAACTTTGTTTTAAAACATTTAGATCAACTTATGTCAATCTATTTAGTTGTTTATGTTGGACATTGATAGATGAATATATAAACGTGTAATGAAAGATAGAGAGTAAGAAGCACATAACCATGACACGAGTATTTATAGTGGTTCGGCTACAAGGACACCTTCCTTGCCCTACTCCACTCCCCGAGTCACCTACTCGAGAGTTCGTAATCACTACACGACACCAACTCCTTATGGCGGAGAAGCCTTCACAACGTCGCCTACTCTTTTTCCGGTACTAGGCTAACCACCGGGTTCTTTCACTCCAAGGTGAACCACACCTAACACAACATCGCCTACCCTTTATTCGGTGCTAGGCTAACCACCGGGTTCTTTCACTCCAAGGTGAACCACACCTAACACAACATCGCCTACCTTTTATTTGGTGCTAGGCTAACCACGGGTTCTTTCACACCAAGGTGAACCACACCTATCACAAGGTCGCCTACCCTTTATTAGGTACTAGGCTAAGTACCTAGTTCCATTACAATGGAGGAACTACTACCCAACACAACACCTAAACCCAAAGGAGACCCACTCCTTATTACAACACCATCAAGGATATCACCATCCTTGGAGAACGACTATTTCTATATGTATAACGATGCACCTCATCGTGTATACGACCTTGGCATTCTTCACTAATGCCCTTGACACAACGCTTGGCATCTTTCACTAATGCCTTCGTCTTGACACCTTTAGCATTCTTCACTAATGCTCTAGACACGAAACGTTAAGCATCTTTCACTAATACTTACATCTTGACTTCTTCGACATCCTTCACTAATGCCTTCAACACAACACATCTACGGAGGAAGAAAGAACTATCAACAAGAGAACCTCAGTAGTCTTGATGATGACGAAGCATGGCAACTCATGGACTTGAGCTTGCTCGACTTCAAGAGGTGGTGATCTTGCCTTTAAGAGGAACCTAGAGAATCATACAAAAACAAAAGACAAACTACATAGAGAGATCCCTTAGGATCAATGGTTATAGAGATACAATACTTGGGGAAAGTATGTGTGAGATTGGTAAGTTGAAAGGAAGAAATGGCTCACTATTTATAGAGGAAAATGTCTACTGTTCCCCGGATCCCACGGATCCCTTCCACAAGGGATCCGTCTAGCGTAATGCTAGGGATCGTGGGACGCTCCTCTTTTCCCATGGGTATTTTGGTTATGGATCATGGGTCATGGGTTATGGGTTGATCCATGGGTCTTTTAGTAGATACAATGTATCTTATGGGTACAATGAACCTAGTCAAGTGGTTTGGATAAAACCATGGGTTATGGGTCAATACCATTTGTTAGTTTTTACCCATTTTGGTATACACTAGTTATGTGTATGTTTGCCCAATATGTAAACACTAGTTGTTGTACATATGTAACTCTAAATCATAAAATCACTTATACTTGTTTTAGTGTTTTATGTGAAAACGTAAGTGTGTTAGAAAACTATTGAATCAAACTATTTACGTATTCTATTTGTTTTGTTAAAATGATTTTACGTTTGTTATCGACAAAACATTAGAAGATCGTAAAATATAAATAAACGTTTTTACGGCTTATTTGTATTAACAGTGTATACTGCATGCAATTATTCCTCGTCGTTTATTGCATGTGCTAGTCTATCAAGTGGGGTTTGCATGTAGTATTCACTTTGTGCTTATATTGATTTTATACTCTGATCGTTTTTGGGGATTAAACTATTTGCGATTTGTGAATCAATTGTTTATTAGGGTTTAATCGTTCATATCCACCCTTAGTTGTGGATCGATTCTGGTGGGGATTATTAAAATGTTGGTAACCCTAAGCGATTAGGGTTTTTTTTGTGATCTTGGCGTTGGTGTGTATGCGGTTTTGAGGGTCTTATTGCTGTGATTTATTCATGATGGGGGTTACGAGAGAGAGGGATGAAGGTGGGGGAACGTTGGAACATGAGTTTGGTGGTGCTGATAACTACGCATTATTGAATAAGACTACTCCGGAAAAGGATCCAGGTGTCGTTACTCCTGGAGTTGAGAGTCTTAACATGGACACTAACAACACTAGTGTTAATTATCTTAATCGTACCTACGATCGTACTACTTTGGCTAGTAATCTTGATGATATGGCTGGAAGTAAATTCTTTAAAACTTCTATGCCTAAGGTGACTTTGTTTGGTAATCCGAATGTGACTAAGGAAGAGGATGAGCAGGTCAACGATGGATTGAAAGCTCCTACATTTGCAAGTAAGGTGGGATCTACTTCTGTTAACCGCAAAGTTAATTTCCGCGCTCTTGATACGGGCAAGCCTCTTAATAAGATGGCCGAGGTAAACATTCCTTTGTCATCTGTCTTGGAAGCTAATTCTAAGTTTGATAATACTCTTTTTGGGTATTTTATTGGCAAGAGGGTTGCATTTCCCGTAGTCGATAACTATGTGAAGAACGCATGGAAGAAGTTTGGTGTGGTACGTTCTATGATGAATTCTAAGGGTTTATTTTTCTTCAAATTTTCCTCTATTGAGGGAATAAATGGAGTGTTAGAGAATGAACCTTGGTTTATTTGTTCCATTCCTATTATTTTGAAGAAGTGGACCCCCGGGACGAGTTTTATTAAAGAGGATTTGGGTTCGATCCCTGTCTGGGTGAAACTACATGATATTCCTATTGCTGCTTTTACTGAAGATGGATTGAGTGCCATGGCCACCAAACTCGGTACACCTATTATGCTTGATGCATACACGAGCTCTATGTGTTTGCAGTCATGGGGGCGTTTTGATTATGCTCAAGCTTTGATTGACATTAAGGCAGATCGGGAGCTTAAGGGGACAATGGTTATTGTTGTGCCAAGTTGGGTTGGTGAAGGGGAGGTATTGCATACAGTCAAAGTGGAATATGAGTGGAAACCACCTCGTTGTGGTGTTTGTATGGTTTTTGGCCATGATGAGACCCAATGTCCCAAATGTGTGCCTGTTGACCTTAAACATCAAGCACAAAAGAATGATGGGTTCCAAATGCCTCAAAGGAAGGCGTTTCGTGGTATTGAGGTGGGTAAAGGGGCTAAATTTAGCCCTTCTAAAAATAAGAAGCAGGTGTATCAGCCTGTGTCGAAGAAGCCGGATGCTACAAAAGAAGATTACCAAGTGGCTAGTACAAGTGGGATGGATATTGCTACATCAAATCATTTGATGCTCTTAATATGGTTGATCTTGATGAGGTCGATATTTCTAGTGTTATTGTTGACTTGACCAATGATGGTAGCTCGCTAAGGGTGGAAATGGTAGCACTAGTACTACTCCTATTGTTGGAAAAATTGAGGAGCTTGAAAAGCTAATTATTGAGGGGAAAGTTACTCTTGTGGATGATGATGGTAAACCTCTTAAAAAGGTTGATTTGAAAGAAAAGGCGCATGATACGGCTACTAAGCCTAGTTCTTATTCCTCTCCGTATTCTATGGTAGGTAACCCATTCTCTAAAGTAGGGGATGTGATTGTTTCTGAAAGTTATGATGAGGAGGTGCTTGAGCCGGATAATCCTATGGCTAAATTTCTTGCATCTAATGGCGGAGGTCATGAGCTTGAAGATTATTATGATGATTATGCGGATCAGGTCTATGATTTACCAGGGCAATTGGATGCTTTTTCTGACATGTATGATATCAAGCTCCAAGGTCGTAATAGTAAGCAATCTAGATGTTAGGTTATGCTTGGTTTTGTGTCAAATGTAATCTAGTGAGTAGTGATTGTTTTACTGTTCTAAGGATAGGAAGTGTCTTGTTATGTTAGCTTTACCGCCTATGTAACGAGCTGAGATATGGGACTTCACCCATATCCTTTGTACTTAAATGTTTTTTGGAGTAATATATTTACCGGAAAACCCTTTGCCAAAAAAAAAATAATCTTATTTGTCCATGCGTCTTTATTAAAAAGACAATGTCAGGATTTGTGATCATAGCTGTATATGTTGATGATTTAAACATAATTGGAACAAATAAAGAAATCCAAGATGTTATTGTTCTATTAAAGAAGGAATTTGAAATGAAAGATCTTGGAAGGACCAATATTGCCTTGGTTTACAGATTGAGCATATGCATAATGGAATAATTCTACATCAATCAAATTACATTGAAAAGCTCCTAAAACGATTTAATATGGACAAGGCAAATCCTTTAAGTACCCCAATGGTTGGTAGATCACTTAATGTTGATAATGATCCATTTCGCCCATACGAAGATGATGAAGAAATCTTTGGTCCAGAGGTGCCATACCTAAGTGCAATTGGAGCTCTTATGTATCTAACAAATTGTACTAGGCCTCGCATTTCTTTTGCAGTTAATTTATTAGCAAGGTTTAGTACTTCCCCCACAAAAAGACACTGGAAAGGAATCAAACACATTTTTTGATATCTTCGAGGGACCGTCGATTTAGGCTTGTATTATCCTAACAATTCGAAAGAAGGATTGGTTGGTTATGCAGATGCATGTTATCTGTCAGATCCTCATAAAGCAAGATCCCAAACTGGATATGTGTTTATGAATGGAGGTACTGCAATCTCATGGCGTTCCCAGAAACAAACACTTGTTGCAATATCATCAAATCATGCTGAAGTCATTGCACTACATGAAGCTTCCAGAGAATGTGTATGGCTGAGATCAATGACACAACTTATCCTGAGTTCTTGCGGACTAGAGAAAGATAGAGGTCCAACTTTAATCTACGAAGACAATTCAGCTTGTGTCTCGCAGATGAAAGAATGATATATAAAAAGTGACAGAACAAAACATATACCGCCAAGGTTCTTCTCATATACACAAGATCTTATAAAAGATAATCAAGTTGAAATGAGATATGTTCAATCTAGCAACAATTCGGCGGATCTTTTCACCAAGGCACTCCCTACAACAATTTTCAAGAAACACATTCACAATATTGGAATGCGACATGTTCGAACAATGTGACACTTTACAAATGGCAACATCAGGGGGAGTCATCTACACACTGTACTCTTTTTCCCTTAGTTTAAGTTTTTCCCACTGGGTTTTTCTTTAACAAAGGTTTTTAGCTAGGCAGTATTATGAAGATGAACTCCGATTTGAAAAATTGTCATCCAAGGGGGAGTGTTATGAATATTTGGTAAAATGCAAGTGCCACAACTTCATCCTAGGTGTTCCAAGCTCATGCTAAGGTGTCACAAAGAAAGGCTAGGTGGATGATCAATTTTACCAAATCCTATGTATACACTATTTACCCAATGACTAAGAGATATTGTATAATGACATGTATCAAGAATGAATAGTATTATTAGTAGTATAAATACTACTTAAGAGTAATGAGAAACTTACACCATTTGAATACACACAACTCTAGTGTTATTCTTCTCATTCTATCTCCCTCAAAGTTAACTTCTAGCTTTATAATTAATAAAGTCTTATTCTTCTAGAACTTGCTTAAAGTTCAAAAGCAAACTTGTTATATTATAAAATTATTTGTATTGTTTCAATGTGCTTTTTTTATATTTTTTATTTTATTTTATTTCATTTTTTTAAGTTTGTAGTTTTTCAATGCATTGATCTTTGTCCTTTTTAATTGGTGTGGCATTTCTAAAAGAATGATGTGAATACAATGAGCCTTAATATTAAGTATTATGCTGTGACACCTCTTAAAGTGTGTTATATGCAATCTATTAAGAGAACAAGGTAATGTGGCACCAACTCACATGTGCGAGCTTGTCATTTCAACATCACATTAACGACTCACCATCTCACTCACACACTAAAATAACCTGTCCTTCATAAGATGACAAAAGAGTTCCACCTATCATTTTTTTCCCATTTTTCGAGCAAAACTAAATTTCAATCATTAAAATACATATAACATTTTTATAAAAAAGTTACATTAAATTTTAAAAATTTATATTTAATTTTCATAAAAAAGTTGCATTAAAATTTGAAACAAACCAATAAATCCTTTCAATACATCTATTTTAACAGCCAAACACACTACACTTCTTTTAATCAGTCCATTTCAATACTTCATTTCAACACAATTAACAACCAAAAAGATAAAAAAGAGAGTAAAATGTTGTCATATTCCTCACACACATTGAAACACACACACCAAATAAATCGGAAAAAAAACCCACAAAACACCACTTTTCTTCCACTCACTTCGCGCTAGTTTACTAGCGCAAGAACTCGCGCAACCTCCACTCAGTATCGTGGCTTTAGACTGGCGGCAGTTTTGTTGCCACATAGGACTGGTGCGGGTCAGGGGCGGAACTACATGATGAGTATGGGGGGCCGGTGCCTCCACGATTCGTCAAAAAATATCAGATTTTAGTGTAAAATTTTTTTTTGGACCTTTTTATTAAAGTGCACTCCCTCACAAAATCAAATTGCCCCCACCTTGAAGCCAAAAAATGTAAAAACATATCTATCTTAATCTTAAAAAATATCATTTTTTTGTGTAATTTTTTTAATGACCTTTTTATTAAAGTGCATCACGAATTTTATCAAAATTTTTTTTTGCCCTCACCTTCTAAATCCTGGGTCCGCCACTGGACTGCGGGTGGTACACCACCGTACGCAACCCTCTAACTAACGTTTTAGTGTTTATATAAATCAAAGTAACGTTGGTAAACATTGTAAAATTATCATACACACCACTAAAGTGCCTTAATTGCAATTGTACTAGAAGTTTAACATGAAGTATGTTTCGAGTTGGTGTATTTCTTATCGGTTTTAGTTGCTTTATATGGTTGTATGTTTTGGATCTTCTCAAAAATGTATTCTTATTGCATATTGGTAGGAAGATTTTCACGTGTCAAGTATTTCATTTGTTTTCATAAAGTTATCCTTTATCAAAATTAGAGTAAACTGAAATAACACAGTTCTTGTGGTTTGCCGAAATTGCAAACGCAATCCAATTTTTATGAAAGTGCAGGTGTTCCTAGAGGGAAACTTTGTTGTGCAGTTATCTTCACTAGCATACAAAACTTTAAAAGTGCATGCGCAATCTCTACCAAGGACGATAATTGCACATCAAAGTTCCTCGTAAAGAATACATTTGACTTTCAAAAATCTTGGGATTGCGCAGTGCAAATTGGCCAAATCACAACATATGATTGTTAATAATGCATCGAGAAGCTTTGGTTTGTGAACTTTATAATCATTTGTTCTTTGGTTGCTTACAACTTTAAAGTTTTTGATTAAGAATGCCTAGCTTAAGTCTGTGTACGTTTTGAGTTGAGTTTGAATTTTGTTTTGTTTTCGTGCGTTAGTTATTCTAGCATTTTTCTAGTATGTTTGGCGAAACATAGCAGTAGGCAGTAGGCAGTAGGCAGTAGGCAAGAGGGTGGTAAGCAATAAGTAGTTGACAGTTGGCAGTAGGTGTTTGCATAATAAAAGCGTTTGGTAACATAGTTCTAACTCTAATTATAAAATGTTAAATGACGGAAAAAGACATACACATTAAAATAAATCTGATTAAATAAATTTTAGGGCATACATGTAAAGTAATAAGCATAATGCTAGCAACAAGATTCAAATGCTTCCTTAGAAAGCGTTTGAGTACAAGTAGTTATACAAAATAAAAGTGTTAGTCATTTGTTGCCAAACAAGCTTTGCATTTAAAACACTATTTGTTAGTCGCTAGTTGCTCCAGAACACTCTAAAATGCTTGCTAACTTTGTATGTAAGTATTTGTTTTTTGTCATACAAAAGACTATTAACTGTTTTTGAAAATCACAAGTCATTATTTTGATGAAGTTCAATGACTTGTTTGGTAGAAGATTATGAGCGTGCCAAATGTTTCAAAGGGAGTAGTGTTGTAGCAGTTATCTTCACTAGCATGCGAAATTCAAAACTTTAAAAGTGCATGCGCAGTCTCTACCAAGGATGATAATTGTACACCAAAGCTCCTCACACAGGATACATTTGACTTTCAAAATTCTTGGGATTGCATGGTGCAAATTGGCCAAACCACAACATATGTTTGTTAGCTATGGGTTGTGAAGTTTATGATCATTTGTTGTTTGGTTGCTTACAACTTTAAAGTTTTCGAATAAGCATGCTTAGCTTAGTTACGTATGTTTTGATTTGAGTTTAAATTTTGTTTTGTTTTCGTGCTTTAGTAATTGTTAGACAAAAATACACCTTTGGTCCCTAAACTTGCCAAAAATCATCACCGGGGCCAGAAAGTTGAGATAATCGTCACCGTGAGTCCAAACCTTGAGTTTTTGAGGCCAATTGCGTCCCTTGACCCATAATGCTCAGGACAATGTATTATTAGTGAGGGCACAATCGTCTTTCACTATAGCGTCCTATTTCAAGCTGTTGTACAGTGTTCCAGTTTCCTATATTACTTTGTACCACAACTGTATCCTCACTTATCATCCTCAAATTTCCCCCCAAAACCTTTCTTCTACAAATAATTAAACCTTTTAACATGGACCTCACCAAACCAAAGGCCGATTATTTGCTTCTTGATGAAGTAAGTGTGATTTATTGTAAGTAGAAAAGTACATTGTAATAATGGTGGTTGTTTAATGACTTGTCATACTCATGATTAGGGGTCTTTTTGTCGGTGGATAGGATGGTATGATCCGGAAATGTGTGCTAGTTCAAGAATGATCATACCATGACTTTTGAGGGGAGAAATGAGCTCGAGGCAAGATTAGAAGCTGCTCAAGGTGATGTGTGGAAGTGGAAGATTTACCTGGTGCTCAGTTGGATATTGTTTTTGATTGTCTATGCACTTGGTTAACTTATTAGCTTTAATGTATGATGGCCGTATTTTGTGTTATGTGGAAATGTAATTACTTATTAGGCCATCATGGTAGTGTAAAAACCTTGACCAAACTATTATGTAGCATGTTCTAACTTTAGATTCTCTTGAATGAAATGTTTCATGTTTTCCCATATTGAAAATGGTAGTAACTTTGTCTCCTAGATGGTTATCAATTTTGTTCTTTTGCTGACTTTACCTTATGTTTATGCAGATAGTTATGAATTTGGTTAGATTTGAATTTTAATTGTCAAAATTGTTATGAAGTATTGACTTTGGTTAGTTTTGGCTTTATTACCTTATGTTTATGCATATGGTTAGGTTTGACTTTTAATTGTCAATATTCTTAAGAAGTATTGACTTTGGTTTGTTTTAGCTTTATGCACATGCTTACCAAAGAAGACACAACTTCTTCTACATCACCTTAGACAAAGTTTGCAGTTGAAGGTGATGCAGTCATAGACTTTGCTATAAGAATCAGTCTACACAAGATACAAATTATGCACACAAGAAGCTTGGTCAATCTATGAATATACACAAACATAACATGGTTCCATAGATAATGCGAATGGATATAATTCCAAATGCATAAAATTTCATACTTTTCAAAGCATGATAATTAGAGTTAGACACACATATGTTTTAGAGTACATAACTTGTTCATATCAAACATACTAGATGAAACATTTTCTAGTTCATTAACATAACATAATTGACCTATAGCGAGGCCATCATTCTTTCCAGTGCAACCTGATGCCTAGTCATTCTTCGTGCAGTAGGCCGGGATCATCAGTAGCTTGAACTTGACTTTCAGATTGAACACCTGGACCTTCACATTATTTCTTTGCTGCAACATCTTGACCACCAAATTAAACACCTATACCTTCAACTTGTTTATCTGCTGCAACTTTGTTACATTTAGGATGTGTCTTCTTTGCTGCAATCTTTTGAGGCACTTATTTACCTTTTCCCTTAGCACTTGAACATTGTTGTTTAGGGCCAGTTTGACTACTTTGAGTGTCACCATGCCCAAGGCATGTTTTCGGTTGTGTCCAGCAATACCACAAACACTACACTTTACACTCTTCAAAGCCTTAAACAAATTACCATTCTTCATAATCTCTCAAGTTTCAGGAGCTATCCTTACTCTTTTGTTTACTTGTTGAGCTAGCCGAAGTTGTTTGAGGTTTTGGTGAAACAATTGTTGTGGGCACTGTGAAAACGTAGAGGGGGGGGGGGGTGAATACGTTTCCGTTTCAAACTTAAAACTTTTGTATCAAATATAGTATAAACCATTGCATTTGCTAATCTTGACGCGAGGATGCATTTAACGCATTACGATATGTAAGGCCAACCCCTTGACATCACATAAGATTCCGCAAGATTAATGGTTCATTATAAATCAAGTTTCACCATTATTAGTCCGGTTGCTTTTTCTTGATCAAGCGTCATAATACGTAAAGTGTTGAATATAGTTTGTGACTATATGAAAGACCAAGTATGCATCACAAACATAGACATCAACCACATAGAAAATAAACAAAGTAATGCAAGAATAAAAGTAAAGCGATAAGTAAAAGGATAGACAAACCAACACGAGGATTTATAGTGGTTCGGCTACAAGGACACCTTCCTTGCCCTACTCCACTCCCGAGTCACCTACTCGAGTTCGTAATCACTACACCAACTCCTTATGGCGGAGAAGCCTTCACAACGCCGCCTACTCTTTTTCCGGTACTAGGCTAACCACCGGGTTCTTTCACTCCAAGGTGAACCACACCTACACAACGTCGCCTACCCTTTATACGGTGCTAGGCTAACCACGGGTTCTTTCACTCCAAGGTGAACCACACCTACACAATGTCGCCTACCCTTTATTAGGTACTAGGCTAGCACCTAGTTCCATTACTATGGAGGAACTACTACCCATCACAACACAACACCTAATCTCAAGGAGATCCACTCCTTGTTACAACACCATCAAGGATATCACCATCCTTGGATCTAAACAAATACTATATGTATAACGATGCACCTCATCGATTATACGACCTAGGCATTCTTCACTAATGCCATTTACACGATCCTTCAACACC
This sequence comes from Chrysanthemum lavandulifolium, assembly GCA_022545495.1. Taxonomy (NCBI): domain Eukaryota; kingdom Viridiplantae; phylum Streptophyta; class Magnoliopsida; order Asterales; family Asteraceae; genus Chrysanthemum; species Chrysanthemum lavandulifolium. The sequence goes on from CM040240.1 coordinate 26,718,724, forward strand.
TTTCACTAATGCCTTCAACACGGATCTTCGGCACTCTTCACTAATGTCTTTGACACATCTATGACACCCGTTATGTTTTGTGGCCCAACATAACAAACCTTGTGTTTTATGGCACAAACACATAAACCATTAAGTCTAGTCATAGATACAAGAATATGATACTAGACAATATCCAAGACAATGTGTCTAATGGATATGAACTCCTAGACTAAACATCAAGAACCCAAAGCATGATGTAGTTAGTCTTCTATGAATGAAGATGACAAGTTTCCCAAGCTTGTTGTATAAGATCTTCATGTGCTTGTATCTTGTGATGGGTGATCACTTGAAGAGGGTAAGGAAGCAAGATCTCTAAGCTTGCTTTAGAGGATCACTTGGAGTATGCTTACAACAAATGAGAGTTAAAGCATTATGATCATATGAGATGAGGGTGGTTTACATGTTTCCTAATGATCTAACTATCCTAGATTTGGTGGAGAGAAACTATGTGTGAAGGTATGAAGAAATGGTAAGAAGTGGTTTGCTATTTATAGGTAAAAGACCAAAACCATGTTCGCCCCAAGGATCCCTTCGGAGGATCCGCCCTTGTAATTCAAAGGATCCGTGGGTCATTTGAGGGATCCGTGCACGCTCCTCTTTACCCATAGTTTATGGGTTGAAACCATGGGCTATGGGTCATGGTTTTGAGTACCCACCAAGGTACAATGTATCTAGACATTGGGTATGGGTCTTGGGTCATGGGTCATGGGTTTTACCCAACACATTTACTTATGTTTATGTATTTTACAAAGTGTTTAACTAAACATGTTTAATGGTTTGTTAGGGTTTGATCATAACGCAACATAACAAACATGTACGAACCCGTGTTGTAGCATACAAGGACTTGAGTCGTCGAGAGGTGTTGAGAGTATGTTGAGACAAAATATAATTACAAGTAACTTATACATTTTACGTTATGTATTACAAGTTACATGTTTGTCATCAACAAAACAAATGAGAATGTATAGATTAAATATTGTAATATTTGCACTAACAATCTCCCCCTTTTTGATGATGACAAAATATATGTAAACGTAATAGATAGGTAAAATGTCAAAGTTACTTGTGTCCGTACTTCCTATACATTACCATCTTCGTTTACACTCTTCTCCCCCTTTTGTCGAAACAAAAAGGGTGTGTCCTTTCTCCAAAGAATGGTGAGTTTGCATCATCCCTAGTGAAGTTAAAATAAAAACACCTTATTGCTCCAATTGGCACACCACGCCAATACCTTCAACACGAAGCACTAATGACGAAGCTTAGCAACTCATGACTTTGAGCTTGCATGTCTTCAAAAGGTGGTGATCTCGCCTTTAAAAGGAACCTAGAATCACACAAAAAAAAAATAGAAAGATCCTTTGAATTATGACCATTATTGCCAACGGCTCAATGGATCAAA
>CM040240.1:27320261-27545340 GCA_022545495.1 Chrysanthemum lavandulifolium
TTGGTAGAGGTATCGCTTCCTCCTCATCAAACAAGTCAGCCCCATCAGACTCGGCCCCATCAGACGACTCGGCTCCATCAGTCGACTTAGCCCCATCAGTCAATACTTAAAACCTTCTCCTCAAATATACTTGAACCTTACCTGCAAATCCTTGATTTCAAATTACAACTAAAAATTCCATAAAATCAACTACTTTATCCAATTCTATAAAAGTAATAAAATGAAAAGTAAAAAAATGAATACCTTGAAGGCAAGATGATTGTTAGTTTTATTGGTCAAACCCATAGAACAAGAGACCTTCTTCACAATTCAACAATTCACAAAATAAAACTCAATTATAACAAAACCACAACAGATCTGTATGTATAATTAATCAATTATTGAAATAAAATTACAAGGAAATGAAGCTCTTTTGGCTCAACGCTAAGAAGCTCTATGGTACTCATTCTGTAATTAAGCGGCACAAAGGGTTAGATGGTTTGGGGTTGTGAAAGTGAAGAGGGGGAAAAGATTAGGGTTTGTGAAGGTAATGGAAATTGAGGAGGGAAATAAGCCGCCCAAAAATTTTAAGTATTTTCGTTCATTTTGATTTTGAAGAAACAAAAACTAACATGTGATAATGCCCGGTTTTGTAAAAGGAAAAAGGGCTCTAATAGTTTTTTAAATAAAGCCCGGTTTAGTAAGAAAAAATATGGCTCTTTGCGAGGAATAGAGCCCGGTTTTGAGGAAGAAAACATGGCTTTAATGTTTTAGACATAGAGCCGGTTTTAAAATGAAAACATGGCTCTATACCATTTTTATAACACGGATTTTTTTAGAGCCCGCTTTTACTAAAACCGGGCTCTATTAAGGGGCTCTATGCCCATTTTGTAGTAGTGACACCCTATTGTTATCTTTTAATCCCAGTTAACAAATGAATAAATAAGCTTATATAAGCAAGTAATAACAAATCCAAACACAAACCTCGTAAATCACTGGTTTTGACCTGAACCTGAATCGGGTTTACCCTCTGACCCGAGACCAAATTGATCAAACAAACACCTCTTATAAGTCATTTTACCACCACACAAAACTTTGTCAAATCGTTTTTAATCCATCTTTAATCCACGAAAACAATAACAATTAAATTATAATCGGTTTTTAAGAAATAACGAGATAGGTGGTGTTTTGGCATGCCAAATTGAGAGGAAAGAGTGGAGGGACGGTGGAGACGATGATGACGGCGTAGGAGACGAGTAAGGGTGGTTGGTGGCGAGGCGGTCACGGGGTGTCACCCGGAAAAATGTGGGATGTTGATAATGGCTTTGGGGAGATGAAAAGTGAGATTGGGTTTGTGGGTAAATGAAAATTGAAATTGGGTTTTGGGGAAATGAAAAGTGAAATTGGATTTTGGGGTAAAATGAATTTTCGGGTTTCATTTTTCTAATGTTAATTTGAAAGTAGAGGTGTTATTTGGGTTGAAACGGTCGGGTTCGGGTATAGGTCGTTTAAAATTTATATATTTTTGGTGAAATTCGGGTCACTCGGGTTGACTTGAACCTGAGTAAGAGACAAATATTATACACGAAACCCAACCTTGTTTAGAACTTGGATTGACCCGAATATAATTTTTGACCCGACTAACCCGACCCAAAATGTCATATTCGGGTTAGGGTTCGAGTTCGGGTCGGGTCGGCTTTTAAAAAAATCCCTATTTGTAAGTGTTTTATGGTCTCTTTAATCATCAAAAGCGGAGTTCATATGAAGGAGTTATGTTGTATTGCTTTGGCCATAACTCCTTCATACGAACTCCGCTTTGGCCATAACTCCTTCATACGAAGTCAAGCTCAAGCCGAGTTCAAACTTTCTCGATCCCGGATAACATGATCGAGAGGTCCCTGGATACTTGCTTCTTAGTGTCTGTGACAAACGGTATACACCTACCAAGCCGGTGCAACCCATGCATGACCGCCTTTAATAACTTCAAATACAATTCATATAACCTTCACACTATAACTATACACCTACCAAGCCGGTGCACCCAATGCATGACCGGTGATAATGGCTAATTCACACGGGTCACGGGTCATGTGCATTAGGTTATCATTGGTCACATTAATTATAATGGGTATTTGACATCATATGGTCATATGCATCGGGTTATAGTTGCTTAGAGTGTCATGTTACGACACATCATGATCATGACAATGAGTAGTTAACATTGGTAATGGGTCATGTGCATTTGGTTGTAGTGGCTTATAGTGTCATATTATCGACCAATACATGAGTGGTGATCGACAATGGGTAATTGACATGGGTCATGGGTCATGTGCATTGGGTTGTAGTGGCTTATAGTGTAATGGAACCCATGCATGACCGGTGATAATGGCTAATTCACATGGGTCATGGGTCATGTGCATTAGGTTTTGTAAAGTAAGACAAATACTATATAACAATAAAGTAAATTACAATTAAGCCCTAATCTAAACTAAAAACACGGTTACTAGGAACTTAACGAGCCTAAAAACCTAAACTAGCAAATTTTAACCCTAAAAAGCAAATTTATTTTTTAAGGTCCTAAATGGTTAAAAATAATTTTAGGAAAAGATTTATATTTTTCGATTTTTATTTTATTTATTATGGATTAAAAACACTTTTATCTTAAAATATTATTAAAAATATAAAACGAAATAGGAAAAATCAAAATTTTAAGGTCCTAAATGGTTCAATCGGTTCGACCACTGGTCAACCGGTTCAACCATTGGGTCAACCCAATTTTATATAAAAATGAAAAAATCAAATCCAAATGGTTACAAGAACCGGGTTGACGCGGGTCACTTAAAACCGGCGGGTGTAACCGGTTAATCCGTTTAAAAAAACTGTTTTTTTTTTACCTTTTTTTTCCAGAACCGGTTCAATCGGTTAACCCGACCAGGTCGACCCCGTTTACAACCTTTAAGCATTTAACCATTCTTGTATTTATAAAAAAAAACAAGATACAAGATTTTGAAATGAAAATACATTCTTTGTAGTCCAATCAATTTAAAAATGTACATCTTCAAATTTTATAAAAAGTAAACATTTTTCATCTTCCTCGCAATAAAATCTAACCAGCTCAATTGTCCGCCCAAACTCCCAAATTTTGTGATTGATGGCGCCATTATTTTCACCAAAACCTTCTTAGCGGGATCTCCTCCAAAAGTTTTACTTTAATCCGCCAAAACCTAAAATCAGTATCAAAACCTTTGCTATTTAGTTCCTCCTCACTTCATCTTCCCAATTAGTGAAAACCCTAGATCTAAAACACAAACACCACCAACAAGACCACACACGAAATTAACCACCAACAAGACCACACACGCACCACCACCAACACACGCCTGCACCTCCACCTTCACAAGATTTGGTGAAAGTTTGAGTCATAAATTCACTTTTCAAAGAGCTTTGGTAATTTTTCTTTCGTCTCATAGTCACTTTCACCTAGCTATTACTTTTATGTAGATTAATTTTTAGATGGTTTAAGTTAGATTTAGGATTGGAATTTGTTTGTGCTAGTAGTTAGTAGAACTAGGCCTATTAGTGTTAGCTTGTTTTTCACTTTTGGAGCTTAATTGAATGCTTATTATTGCCTTCAAATTAGCCCTTTGCCTTTTCATTCATCGTGCACAGACACAAATAGACTCAAAGAGACTGGTTGCATGGCTTATTTACAATCAGTAATAAGCCCTTCATCGACAAGAGATAGGGCAAAGGTTTGTCTACCGATGAACTTGAAATATCCATAAGCTCAAGAGCTTATACCCTTTGTAGCTTGTCCAGTAAGTTTCAAACAACCACCCTAAAGTCGTTTTCGAACTGTTGAGATAATATCCCAATGACCTTTTCAGCTTATTTATAAGCTGTAAAGTGCTTATTCAGGCTACATATTTGGGGGCAAAAGGCAGTTGGCTGGGTGGACTCTAAGTGGCCAGAAGCTCATATGCTATTTCCCTCTCTAGCTTATTCAAAATAAGCTCTAAAGGTACCCTTTGAACTGTTTTTTTTTGCTACACACACCAAAGAGTGAGATATGTTTTTGTTTTTGTTTTGTTTTGTTTTTTTGTTTTTTTTTGTGCTTATTTAGATTAGCTTTGGCTTATTCTGATTCCCTTAGTTGCTTATTAGTGCATTAGGTTAGTTTTTACTGTTCTTAGCTGCTTTTAGCTTATTTATGTCTTCTAGTTGCTTATTCATCACACTTATTTTTTGTGCTTATTGAAGCTTTTGCAAGTTTTATTTAGCTTTTGAAATCACTAGGTTAGGCCCAAAACCAAACAGTCCCTTAGCATATTTTTTAGCTTCTGTTTTTTTTTTTTTTTTTATTATATGCTGATCAGCAGCTTATTTTCTAGTTTATAAGTTTAGTTTTTGTTAAAAAAATAGCTTATGATAAAAATTGAATCTAAAAATAATGAGACAATTTAAGGTTAACTTGCTTTATATTATTGCAGATATGAGCGAAGATGAAATATCAGAAGATGGTTTTGAAAGTGACGAGAATGACGAAATTGAGCATTTTATGTTTGAAAATAATCAAAGCGGGATAGAATATGGGAATGATAGTGAAGATGGTTCGAAAATGAGGATGTTGAACTTGTTGACGCACAACTTGATGGCGCTAACATGGAAAAAGCAGTTAACTTGAATTACATAGTCTAACATCTTGTGTCACATACCGGAAAAAGAGGTGAACTTGTTATATACTTATATCGAATACACCAACATGTTTCTTTAAGTACAATTTCTATCGGTCTTTTAAGGATTGATATCATTGACTTAGTGGCTTTAATATAGTGTTTGATAACATCTTGTGTCACATAATTGTAAGAAAATCTAATTTTATTATTTGGTTTTATATTTACCGTGTTTCTTTATTATGACATATGGTGGAAATCAAGATTCGCAACTATCAAATGGAAGTCTTTTGAGAATTCATGTCAAAGAAGATTTTAGTACTATCCATTATTTTAGTATGCAGATTTTGTGTTCATGAACTTTATGGTAGTTTGACTTTTGACAAATTTGTATTTGGAATATGATATTGCTATGATGGAAACGAGTTATCTATCCATGTATAATTAAAACTTTACCTATATTTGTAGTTTTGGATTTTGTTGAGCAATTATTCGGCATGAAATGAATTAGTGTTGCCTATAGTAGAAAAAGTGTTGCACTAGTATTGTTAAAACGAAAAAGAAGTGTTGCGATAAATGATGGAAAGTGTTGCATTTGATGCGTAAAAGTGTTGTCATTGGTTGGTGTTGTGTAATAAGAAGTGTTGCACATGAGTATTAAAAGTGTTGCAATATAAAAGTGTTGCATTTGTAAAAAGAGCAACACTTTGACAAAAGTGTTGCATATTATGGCAAAAGTGTCGCTTTAGACCTAAGGCAACGGAGCCTAAGGCAGCACTTGAAAAAGTGTTGCACTAGGCATTAAGCAACATTTTTTAGGCCTAATGCAACACTTTACGAGTGTTGCTTTAGCCCTATTTTGTAGTAGTGTGTTCACAATGTGTTGGTGGTGGTGGCGATTACTTCTATTTGAGGAGGAAGACATTTTATGTTTTTATTTATTTAGGGTTTATAATTGGGGAAAATAATAGGGAAGTATTATTATAATAAGGATTTAGTGGAAATCCTACATAAATAAAACTTTTGTGAATAAGCGTTTCTTAAACCGATCTTTACGACTCAAATATCAAGTGTCCTATTATGGTGTATCAAGTTTTGATACCCAAGTATCAAGTGTCATACTAACTAATGTTTAAATAAAACTTTTGTAAATAAGCGTTCTAAAAAGCGATGTTTTATGACTCAAATAAAGGAGTGTTCTATTATGGCGTAGGATAATAAAACCACAACAAATAAGCGTACTATAAAGGTTAATGTTAGAAGACACAGTGTCAAGGGTCCCGTTAATTTTGTTCAAATAAAACTTTTGCAATTAAGCGTTCTATAAAACCGAATAAGCGTTATAAAAGCGTATGTTTTACGACTCTAAAAGATGTGCCATATTGTGGTGTATCATAAACAAACCATTATGAATAAGCGTTCTATAAAGGTTAACGTTATAAGACGCTATTGTCAAGGGTCCTATTCACTTTTCTTATAAAAAACGTTTGCGAATAAGTGTTCCATAAAACCGATGTTTTATGACTCAAATATCAAGTGTCTTATGATGGTGTATCAATCTATGGGACCCAAGTGTCAACTGTCATATTAAGTTATGTTTTAATAATACGTTTTGAATAAGCGTTTTAAATAATTAATGTTTTATGACTTATATATCAAGTGTCCTATTATGGTGTATTGTAATAAAACCATAATTAATATGCATCCTTTAAGGGTCCTATTAAGTTTTGTTATAATAAAACTTTTGCAAATAATCGTTTTAAAAAATGATGTTATAAAACCATTGTACATAAGCGTCCTATAAAGGTTAACGTTATAATACCCACGTGTCAAAGGTCCTATTAAATTTTTCTATAATAAAACTTTTGTGAATAAGCGTTTTAACTAACGATGTCTTATGACTCAAAACTCAGTGTCCTATTATGGTTTATTATAATACAACCATAATGAATAAACGTCTTATAAAGGTAATTTATTAGGATCCATATTTTAAGTGTCATATTAAGTTATATGATAATAGGACCCCAAATCATCGACCATCCTATTATATACCTTTTAGGACATCGCCTAAGTAGCAAATATTTAAAAGGACCCTAAACGCTCATATGTCCTATTAAATTGCCCTTCAGCTTTTTAGGACTCCATTATCATACCGTCCCACACAAAGGGTCCTAAAAGCCACTTTTGTTGTAGTGATGACATTCTCAATTTCGGCAATAGAATATTAGAATGGATAATCATTTGTAAATGTATACAGCTAACTATTTTATTCTTATGTGTGTACTCAACTTTTAAAACCACTTTTTTGTATGTATTGTTACGACCTACGAATGTATAACAATTATTATGAATGTATTGTGAATTCATCGATAAATACGAAAGGTGGTTTTTAAAGTTGAGTATTCCATATTTAGTGTGGAAAGTATGTAAATATACATATACATATACCAAAGGGAATAAATGTAAGAATACGCAAGCTCGATAAGGTTCGCAAGTTTTACGAGCAGACTATATTCATACTCGGACTCAATTCCAAGTATTCTGCAAATTGATCACTTGTACCTCGTGAGTTGTTTTGTTTTGCTTACATCCCAAAGTGCATATGTAAGAGATATTGATTGAACATTTCCGCCCTCGTCTTTCTCTATATACAAATACAAAGATTGGTATTTGGGTGATTTCATACCACCTCATACGGGTGAAGTTCCTTTATCGATGATGTATACAAAAATGTCAATTGGCATAACAAAGTCTTAACCATGGCATAAACCGAGCATTTCGAACCGAATCCGGAATCAGATCGGCGGTACCGATCCTTGAAATACGATGCGGTACCGGACTACGAAATAAGGTGAAAAAAGCGGACCACTAATTGATGCACGGACCGGTACCAAATCGGAAATTCCCAAAAAGCGGGAAAACCCTATTTCCGGTACGGTACCGGTATCCGAATCTCGTTCGATACGGTACCGGTACCACTAATTTATGCTCGGGAAAAATCGGTACCACTAATTCGGTACAGGATCGGTACGGGACCGGTACCATGCTCATCCCTACATAAAACCAAAATGCACAATTTCATTACAGATCATATCATCCCGTATGCGAAAATAGTAAACAAAAAGCCATCAAATCCAAAATGAGCTTAATTCTCAGAATGACCATGGCACCCTCGGCCAAAGCTACCCACTGTGGATCTATACTAACAAAAGCTACCCATTTTGACCCACCCATTTAGCACATCTACAAACATTTATCTGAAAATTGTATCACCTATTTTCTTTTGCATCGTTTCAGGTAAACAGATTACTTGCTTGGTAAAAGAGGTGAAATCAGCAATTTGATGTGGCAAAGTGATATACAAACATTTATCTAATGAACAGTCATCAGTTTTGCGTTTGCAAATCACCCACTAAAACCATTACCCTCCCAGATCAACAGCCAAATTCGAATAACAATGGAATAACCTTTGTGGCAAAACAAGTAGATCATAGACAACCTCTTCAACAAAAGTAAAAAAAGGTGAAAAGGATACATGAATCATACGTAAACATCCAGCTAAACAACATCATTAGAAGTACGTGGTCAAGTGCAAACTAAACAACTTCAAAAATCTTTAAGGCATCAGCAAACATCATAATAGTTTTCTGCAAAGTCTTCCAGTTTTGCCTTAATATGTTGCAACAGACATGATCCTATGTGGGGCGCCAGAGGGTCGGCTTGCATATTTTTTTCTCATGAAAAATTAGTAAGTTCCCTCCAACTGTTTGAATGCGCTCCCCTTTCTTCTTGGGAATAGTAATTTTCCATAACTCACCCGTTTTGCCTTCTTTGACTTCCTGGATATTGTTATCTGGTATAAATATCTCAAATGCGTAACCTTGAAAAGGGTCGTCAGTCTTCCGCCCCTCAATATCCCATCCCTCTAGTCCTATGAGAATGCGAATCGCTTGATTTTGCACCTTCTTGGACACATTATAAGAAAGAGAGACATTATATGTAGTTCCTGTATAGAATAGAACAGAATATAAAAAGAAAAGCTCCACATTAGTGCAATGTTTGTTTTTGGGCAAAAAGGTATATATATCTAAAAAAACAGAAGTTGAACAGATACCACTCGCTGGTTCAGCCAATCTAGGGAGTTCTTTAAGGTCATTCATCACATGATAGTAATACCCGGAAGGTTCCAAATCGAGCAGATTCTTCAGATTCCTTGCTAGGACCAGGCATGGTACGAAGTAGGTAGAGGGCTTTGTCATCCTCCTCCACGTTCCAAGGAGCCTCCTTGCTTAGAAATTTGCCTCCAATGATACCATCCGTCAGGTTTAGAAGACGAACCAAATTCCCAATTGGTGAGGCACGAGAATCAAACGAAGCTGAAAGAATAAAACATGTGTTAACAATTACATTTTGATTACACAACGAAATTTAGGAAGCTCTAGTACAGCACATATCTCATTTCTTATAACCGCGCACAAACATAAAATTTGTCTACACGTAAAAGTCTAGAGATCAATTTGTCACAACTAATTTTCTCTCGCAAGAGGAAGCGTGAGGAAATTAAGTGTGGACAAATCACGCTTATAATTGCAACTTTTTTTCTTTACTGTATAAAGTGCGAAAAATGTGGCCATTTTTTATAAGTTTGAGCAAATGGCATATTTGGTGTAGAGCTAATTCTTTAATGGGAATCAAATGTACGCACTATTGACAACATGATGGGCAGAAGACCCTGGTTTACTGTCACACTTAAGGATGCAGACATCCTCAGAGTCACGCTTATCATATTGGAAACACCTGGTGTTATAGAAGCGAGAAGATGAGGCTATCGCTCTGACCCTCATGAGATTGGATGCAACGCTTTTAACAATAAAGGAAGCCATCTACGATCAAAGGACATACAAACAGGGTTAGTTATAAAACGATTATAAGGATAGAAAGTAAACATGAGCACAAAGTTGGAAATAACAAGTCACTCGTTCAATATGTTTCCAATGTAACATTAAAACAGGCTTATTTGATGCCCAAAAACAAGTCCAAATAAAAAAACTAACAAGGGACTGAAAATAACTAAAATGTGAGAAAAAGAGAATTATATAAGTGGACAGTATACGCCACAACCTTTTTCATTTCCGACCATTTGAAGTTTGAACACTAGTTTTCCGTTTTCGACCACATGTTCATGAACTATTCGAGAACCTAAATCCCTATTTAAAAGGGTCAGCATTATACGAAGTCAAAAAGATTCAGGATTCCCAAATGCCTACTATGCTGTTCGCAACTCGATAGTTTTCATTCGCCCACAAGAAAAAAACATCAAAATATTTTGACCCAAAAAACACTACAAACTATATATATTAACAAAAAAACACAGAAAAGGTGAAAAACACAGAATCCTAAAAACATAATTCAAGATTCACCATTTTTTTTTTCCTGAAACAACTTCAGTAAATTAAACCACAACACACTACAAAGAGTCCAAAGTGTAGAAAGTTAGAATGTATAAGGTTCTGTAATTTTCCTAAACATATTAACGTCTTGTTTATTTAAGCTTATTTTTTAGGCTTATGAGTATATGTGATTTATGCTTATGTTTTATGTTGAGATTTCTGGTTTGCGAGTCATGCTACTGGGTGAACAATATAATGAAAAGTAATCTGAGTATGCACAAACTGAATGTGTGCAGGGACTCTTTTCTGTAACAGAGGGTGGGAACTTTTGATATGTAAAAGATACTAATATTAATATTATTCCACACACTTCTAAAAACGTTTACAATGATTGGTATATATAGTTTGTCAATCGGTACTATGAACCGATGTGACTATTCTGAGAGTTATCTATCTAAACGACACAATTCTTCCTGATTTACAGGGAATACAGTTACTAAGTTTCTATCCTACACTATTGGTCCTTCTACTTACAAGGACTTTATGATTCTTGATTATTTCAAGTCCAACATTTTATAAGCTCATTTGTTTCGGCTAATTTTAAAACTCGAAGATAATAAGCTTTATATATGTTTATAAGTTTTAAAATAAGCCGGAGCAAATGAGTTTATGAAACATAAGCCGAACCATGATAAGCTCATAAGCCAAAAACCAAGCTTAAATAAACACCCCCTAAAATATAATGTAACCCCAAAATTAGAACCTTCTATCAAACAAACAACCAAACTTTTAGCAAAACAACCAATGCCAAACACCCCCTTGTCCACTGTAACAACAACAACCACAACCAAAAAAAAAAAAGCCTTAAACTTATGATTCATGAGTCATACCCTTACGTGAGACTGCTTTTAGCAAGACCTCCGACATTGCACAAAAAAACTACAAATTTCATAATATAACATCCTCAAAAGAATTAAAAAAACAGAAAATGTCAAAAACCCAGATTCAAGATCAGAGGATTCTTTGTCAAGATTCGAGACTCGTGGGTTGAAAATCAAAAGTAAGGTTCAAAGGGTCCAAAATGTAAAGGGTTGTGATGTATAAGGTCCACTTTTGTATTTTTCCCTAAAATCACTAACAAACAAAAACCTTTTAGCCGACTATTTCACGGGGTTTAAATACACGTCACACAAACTCAAACCAATTAAAATCCAAAATTTAATATTCTTAGAAAGGTCTTAAACGTTATGTTTAATCTCTTAACTATAAAGTAACTAAAACTTAGTACAAAAAATGCATAAATAAATGTTCATATCTTATAACCATCAGATATTCAAAAGACATTAAAAAATAAGTAAACAGAATAAAAAACACACTAAGGAAAGATGGATTTTACCTGAGAATCAATGTCTGGATACTAGAATCTTGGTCGGAAGAATCTTTAAGGTTTATGTTTGTGAAAAATAGGGGGGAACATTTTACTTGTACAGAAATCCCAAAATATGTATGTTCTTATAAACATTTAACCCCCCTCATCTTTTATGTTGTTTGGAAATTGCCCTTCAGTGTTTTGTTACTTCGTATAATGGTTTGTCTCATGGTTGTCAGGATCCCGATCCTGATATTAGGATCTTACGATTTTACGATACTGCAAAGCAAAAACGATCCGGATCCTACATAGGATCTTTGCAAGCTTAAGATCTTATAGGATCCCGATCTTGACCATACGATCTTACGATCTAATCCGATCCGATCTTACTTTTCTCGGATTACAAACTAAAAAACTACAAATTTATGGGTTGTTTGTTTGTAGAATTCAAAAAACAACATGTTAATATTTTAAAACATTTTATAATCATAATTTAGGACAACATTTATATGAAACATTCATAGTTATTTATGGTTATAATGTATTAGAATTTGTAGATTTTTATAAAATTACATAAAGTATTAAAAAATAACATTAAAGTAGGATCTTAAGATCCCAATCCGATCTTACGATCACGATCTTGCAAAGACGAAAACGATCCTGGGTAGGATCCCGATCTTGACAACCTTATTTGGTTTGTCCATTATTTTACGGGTGTAGTCGAGCCGAGTTAAACACTGTCTAGCTCGAAACTTGACTCGGTCTAAAACTCGAGATCTGTTAAGTAAATGTCATTCTCAAGGTCAGCAATAGAATATTAGAATGGATAATCATTTGTAAATGTATACAATAATACAACTAACTATTTTATTCTTCCGTGTGTATTCAACTTTTTCCCCTATTATGTGTACTCAACTTTTAAAACCACTTTTTTGTATGTATTGTTACGACCTACAAATGTATAACAATTATTATGAATGTATTGTGAATTCATCGATACATACAAAATGTGGTTTTTAAAGTTGAGTACACGCGATAGGGAAAAAAAGTTGAGTACACAAACAAGAATAAAAGTGGTTAGTTTGATACATTTACAAATGACTAGTAGGTACCAGCAGCGTTGGCGAAAGTACCACGAAATAAATTTTCCGGTGAATCATGTATTTTAGTTTATTATGTTCTTTTGACAATAAATTTACGGATATCAAGAATTTTACTTAGTCCGTACCGTTTGAGCACGAGCCCGGTTGGCTCGCGCCCGTTCGGGTTCGAGCCCGCTTGCCGCGCTGTTGGGCTCGAGCCCGTTGACCCGCTTTGTTCGGGCTCAAGCCCGTTGCCCGTTCGGGCTTTAATATTTGTATAATGTGCTTTATTATTTGTATTAGCGACATTTATTGCAGGGTACCCGCGCGTTGCGGTGGCAGGTACCCTGAAATAAAATTTTCAAGTGAATCATGTATTTTAGTTTATTATGTTATTTTTGACAATAAATTACGGATTTCAAGAACTTTGTTTAGCCAGTGCCCGTTCGCGTTCGAGCCCGTTTGGCCTGCGCCCGTTCGGGCTCAAGCCCATTTGGCTTGTTGCCCGTTCGGGCTTGAATATTATTGGTATAATATTATTTGTATTAGTGACATTTAATGTAGAATTGTGTTAATTTTGTTGTACAATATGCTTGATAATTTGTATTTATTATGTTAGGGGTGTTTTAATAATTGTATTAATTATATTTATTGATCAGTTAATTAATTGACTATATTAAATAGCATTAATGTGGTTTTTTATTTGTTTTAATATGTGCATTAAAGAAGTGTACGCTATGCTTCTTGTCTTGTACGTCGGAACATTATGTGCATTAAAGTGTTGTACATTATGCTTCTTTTCTTAGTTATATGAATTACTAATTATAGTAACATGTGTAGGCTTATATTTTTAAGACTTCATTTTATAGGAAGTCCTAAATACATTATAATGTAGTATAGATATAGATATAGATATAGATTATCCCTACTAATAAAAGTTAATATTACTTTTGAGCTAGACTCGACTCGTATTCATATTTAGTATGAAAAGTATGTAAATAAACATACATATACATATACATATACATATACATATACCGAAGGGAATAAATGTAAGAAAACGCAAGCTCGGCTCGCAAGCTTTACGAACAAACTTATTCATACTCGAGCTCAATTTCAATTATTTTGCAAATTGATCACTTGTAGCTTGTTAGTTGTTTTATCTTGTTTACATCCCAAAGTGTATATGTAAGAGATATTGATTCAACATTTCCGCCCTCGTCTTTCTCTATATACAAAGATTGGTATTTGGGTGATTTCGTACCACCTCATGCGGGTGAAGTTCCTTTATCGATAATGTATACAAAAATGTCAATTGGCATAACAAAGTCTTAACCATGGCATAAAACCAAAATGCACAATTTCATTACGGATCATATCATCCTGTATGCGAAAATAGCAAACAAAAAGCCATCAAATCCAAAATGAGCTTAATTCTCAGAATGACCATGGCACCCTCGGCCAAAGCTACCCACTGTGGATCTATACTAACAAAAGCTACCCATTTTGACCCACCCATTTAGCACATCTACAAACATTTATCTGAAAAGTGTATCACATGTTTTCTTTTGCATTGTTTCAGGTAAACAGATTACTTGCTTGGTAAAAGAGGTGAAATCAGCAGTTTGATGTGGCAAAGTGATATACAAACATTTATCTAATGAGCAGTCACCAGTTTTGCGGTTCCAAATCACCCGCTAAAACCATTACCCTCCCAGATCAACAGTCAAATTCGAATAACAATGGAATAACCTTTTTGGCAAAACAAGTAGATCATAGACAACCTCTTCAACAAAAGTCAAAAAAGGTCAAAAGGATACAAGAGTCATACGTAAACATCCAGCTAAACAACATCATAAGAAGTACGTGGTCAAGTGCAAACTAAACAACTTCAAAAATCATTAAGGCATCAATAAGCAGTATGATAGTTTTCTGCAAAGTCTTCCCGATTTGCCTTAATATGTTGCAACAGAGACATGATCCTTTGTGGGGCGCCAGAGGGTTGGTTTGCATATTTTTTTCGCGTGAAAAAATAACAAATTCCCTCCAACTGTCTGAATGCACTCTCCTATCTTCTTCTTCGGAATTATTATTTTCCATAACCCGCTCATTAATTGTTGCTTGACTTCCTGCACATTGAATAGCCTTTCTGATAAAAATAACTCAATTGCGTAACCTTGAAAAGGATCGTCAGTCTCCTGCCCTGCAGCATCTCGTCCCCCTAGTCCCAAGGTGATGCGGATTGCTTGTGGATTTTGCAGCTTGTATGACACATGAAAAGGAAAAGAGACAGCACGTGTCATTCCTGCATAGAAAATAGAACATAAATTCAGTATAAAACTAGTGATTGCTTTTCTACAGAACATATTTTTTCGTTCGTCATGTTTTAGTCATTGATCGTTTTTGTAAATAGGTCATTTTATGTCCCTTTTGAACATAAAAGATGACTATGTGTCATGTTTGAATCATTAAACGAGACATGAAGTTATCTTTTAAGAGCTTCAGATGTGTAAACAAACTACAGTGACCAAAGCGGGGCAACTAAAAAAGTACATTAGTTTTCATATCTAAAAAGAACTATGTATTTCATACTATGGTGTTACATCATATACGTATATATATTAAGAAAAAAAAGTTAAATGATACCACTCGCTGGTTGAGCCAATCTGGGGAGTTCTCCAAGGTCATGCATCACATGAAAGTAATACTCAGAAGGTTCGAAATTGGCTTGTTTCAGCTTCAATCGTCTCATTGCATGTAATAGAGAGGCCATGCTCTTCTCTCGAACAGATTCCGTCTCATCAATGGGGTGAATTGCAAACATATACTTCTCGTGTTGAACAGATTCCTCAGATTCTGTAAAACGGGGTAACGGATACTCCTTGCTTAAATCAGCATTCATGGCACGGAGTAGGTAAAGGGCTTTGTCATCCTCCTCCACATCCCACCAAGCGACCTTGTGGGTTTCATACTTGAAACCACCGATACATTCCGTCATGTTTAGAATTCGGAACAGATTCTTAGTTGGTGAGACACGAGGATCAAACGCATCTGAAATTGTAAAACATGCATTAACAATTACTATTGTAAGCGCATAAAATGTGTTGATTTTTTTATAAGGGTGTGCAAAGGAAATAGCTGTTTTTTGTTACGGGAATCAGATATACGCACTTTTGACAGCATAATGGGCCAAAGACCCTGGCTCACTGTCACACTTTAGTATGCAGTCATCCTCAGAGTCACGCTTATCATATTGGAAACACCTGGTGTTATAGAAGCGAGAAGATGAGGCCATCGCTCTGACCCTCATGAGATTGGAGGCAACGCGTTTAACAATAGAGGAAGCCATCTATAATCAAAGGACAAACAAATTAACCGGGTTAGCTATAAATGTGAATTTCATAGGGGTGAAACGATTATGAGGATAGAAAGTAAAATGAGCACAAAGATGGAAATAAAAAGTCATTCATTTAAGATGTTTCCAACTTAACACTGCAAGATTAAACACCAGTTTTCCATTTTCGACCCATGGATCATTAACTATTCAAAGGAATTCCCAAAAAAGATGCGCACACTGATAAAAAGATGATTATGCATAATTATCAAGTCAAATACAAGTCAACATGAGCACAAACTCATTAACTATATATATTTACAGTCTAAAAGTAATGATTGTATGGACCCCTGAATCTTGAACCACTCGACATTCCTGAATATGCCTAGTTATAGGGATTCTTGATTTAAACCCCAACCTTTACATTTCGAACCCTTTGAACACTAGTTTCCGATTTAGGAAATTAGAACTTCCCATTTAGCAAAAGACTCGAGATTACAAGGCCGAGTAATCGTCTATTACTCGCTGAAGTTCAGTAACCGAGACGAGTTTAGGCAAAAAAAATTGGTTTGGTCAAAACTCGGTTTGAAGTACTTGTATAATTGTATTAATGATTGTATGTACCTATCAACAATGCTATGGTCCTATAAAGCATATGTATAAAATTCCAATCCGAGTACTCCCCGCCTAAGCTGACTACTCGCTACAAGGTAGCCGGCAGCTCGAGTACCACATAGCGAATTTTACAACAAAAAAGCAGTCTATCTATATCTATACATATCGTCATATCCCAACCTCATTCCGGGCCATATTTTTAGACTTAGACACTCTTTTTTCTCAAACCAGAAACTAACATTCACCGCCAAAACGCCGCTTTCAATGCTAGCATAACTCTAACAGCAATAGACCTCAAAAGAGCAAACATAACATCCCAAAACCCGAATTCAAGACTCAGAGGTCCAAAATCAAAACTTAGTGTTCATAGGGTCCTAAATGTACAAGTTTGAGGTGTATAAGGACCATTTCCGTAACTTTCACAAACAAGCAAGCAGTTGTAATAAAGATTAGAACTTTATAAGTAGAAATTATATAAAAAAAAAACCCAAAATTTATATCATTTTTTTGGATGCTAAAAAGGAAGTAACTTTAGTTTCTTGACTGAAAGAAACTAAAAAAATATTGGTACCAAAAGCAGATGCATTGCAGAGTAACAAATGACATACATTATTATAACTACTTAACATAAACAAAATTTGACAAAGTAAAGATGTTTTTTTTTTTTACCTGAGATTTAATGTTTGGATACTAGAATTTGGTCGGAAGAAAATATTCTAGGGCTTTAAGGTTACTGTTGTGACAAAATAGGGGGAAATGTTACTTGTAAGAAGACACCACTCCTAGTCTTTCATGTTGTTTGCAAATTGCCCCTTATTGTTTTGTTAATGCCTTGATTGTGCATTGTATATTCAAATCTGTGTAAAGCAACGGTGGAAGTAGTCTTTTTACTTTCGAGTTTTCTTTAGGGTTTTATATCAGACAGGTTACTCAACTTTTTCACTTTATTCGCCTAAGTTACCAAACTTTCATTTTGTTCACTTAGGTTACTGAACTTTAGTTAATCATTCGATCTTCATTTTTCAGTGTAATGAAAGTAACCCAAATGCATTTTTTTAGGTAAGTTAAGTAACCCAAATGCATTTTTTAGGTAAGTTAAGTAACCTAAATGTCTCATTTTACAAATTCAGTAACCTGAATGTCAACTTCGTGTAGTCCAATACCCTGTTTGCAGAAAAAAAAAAAAAAAAAGTTTGGTAACTTAGGCGAATAAAGTTGGAAAGTTGGGTAACCTACCTGTCTATAAACCCTTTTCTTTATGGTAGATTCAACCTCCTTCATATGTCTCTTACGCCAAATGGAGTGGCTGTGACAATGGTTCCACGACACCCCAAGTCACACGTTACCTCCAAAACACACAAAGAGGGTCACTACGCGCGACGGAGTGAAAAAGAAGGCAAGTTTGGTGAGCCGGTCACCATTGTTGGTAACGAATAAAAATGGGCCCCATGTTAAATGTTATCATTTCATATATATATTAAAAAAAAAAATCAAACTACCGAATATTTACTTATAAATGCCTAATAAATTCAACATTTTAAAACCCAACTTCAAAATTTTTTACTCTCAACCATTTACTTGACATTTAGCTACAAAAATGTCTTAAGAAAATACTTAGAATGAGCATTTATTCCCGGAAATACTCCACAATCAAACCAACAAGTTAACTTCCTACCAATCCATACTATCCTGACCCAAACCTACTATACCGAAACCCACTCCCACAACCAAACTTTTCCCAATACTCACAAACAAACGCGTTTAGCCTCCTCACAACAAAATGCGTTCCCATTCGATAACCCCAACTACCCGACACAAACCCATATGGGTGGTTCGTCATCACAACACTCATGTCTCCCATTTCTTTATTTCCAAATGAAGATATGTACAAGCCTACATTTTCGAACATTTTTTATGAAAACACCGCTCGTGAGGACTCTTCCTTCGAAGTCACGGCCTAAGCACCGGTACCGGCCAACCCTAAGCCTAAAAGACGCACAAAGAGGACGACTCGAAATGAAGAAGCACCCCAGTGCGTTCCATGGATCATTGAGGACAAAATTGCACTGTGCAAAGGATGGGTTGATGTATCCGAAAAAAGGGTCGTGTGTAATGCAATGAGGGAGCATGGATTTTGAAATGAGGTTATAAGATACATGGAGAGCAAAAAAAGAGGACGAATCGAACATACGACATGGTGAACGAGATATGAAAGACGATGCGCCCGAATGTGGCTCGGTTTTGTGGAGTGTACAATAACCTCAAGCGTATGACGCCGATGCGGAGCCGAAGATGAATGTTACTACAACTCGGCACTGCTTAACTATGAAGCTGAATACATAGTACAGTTTACGCTTCGTCAATGTCGGGAGATTTTAAGAAAATCTCCGAAATGGAATGATATTGAAGTTCCAATCTTTGAAGAAAGTGTCCAACGGGATCAATGTCCAAGATATACAAGTCAAAAGGATCTAGTTCGTTCAACCCATAGGGATGCTAGTTTTAATCTGAATAATGATGCTAGAGATGGCGAGGAAGATGAGGTGCCGGAAGTTCAACGACAAGTAGGCAGGGACAAAGCAAAAGCAGCGAAGAAGAAAGGGGCGAGATCGTCGGGAACGTCAACAACTACGAATGACGAATCATTGGCTAGGATGATGATCTCCGAGTTAACACAGCAAAACGAACATGCCATGAAAATGAAGAAGATTGAACGCTTAGAATTTTTGGAAATCAAAAAGAAGGAGGTGGAAATGCAGGAATATAAAGCAAAACAAAATGTCTTAATGTTTTATATGCAGCCATATGATCACTTGAGTAGGGACGCACTCAAGGTCATGGAAGAGATAAGGGCGGAGATCAAAGCGAAGTGGGATTTGCCGTTTTAGTTTACGTTTTTTATTCCGTATGTTTAAGTTTTTTATAATCTATGTAATGTTTTAATTCTGTAGGCTTAGTTTTTAATAATCTATGTAATGCTTTAATTTATGGGTAAAGATTTTTAATTTTGTACGTATACGTTTTTAATTTCGTGCGTTTACATTTACGTTTATATTTACATTTTTAGTTTATAAATATAAAATATTTAATTAAAAGAAATGAGTATGAAAGGTGAGGGAGGGTAACCAAAACAGATAAATGGTGAGGGAGAAAGAGAGAGAGTGAGAGAAAGTGAGAGAAGAGAGAAAAATGAGATGCATTTGAGGTGAACGATGACCCGGTCACCACCATTCCCTTTAGCCTTAAACAGGATTGAGTATTGTTTTTGTTGTTCACCTAAGTTAATTAACTATTTTTTGTTCACTTAAAGTGGTTGAACTTTGAGAAAATGACATTTAAACCGTTTTTCAAAAGATTCAGCGTTATTCGAGTTATCTAAATGTACAACTTTTATAAGTCAAGTAATCTAAGATCAGAGTTAATATTTATACATATAATTTTTACTAGGCGAGTACCCGCGCCTAGCGGCAGCGGTTCCTAGCGGCAGACAATTAACGATATGCGATATTGTGGTAAGTATTTCGTTCAAAATCAAACGTGAAAATATCAAAGTGTAATTGCAAACGATTGTAACATGCGATAATTCAACTCTAGCAAAAACTCTTAACATGTATCAAAGAATATATAAAAACATTTAGTGAAATTGAAAATAAATATTACAGTTACTCGTCGTGTAAAACTTTTTGATACACGACATTTGAGGTGTAAATTCCTGCTTGACCAAACTCTTTGACTGGTTTAACCAATACCTTTATTGTTCTACATGATATCCCTCTAGACAACGCAACATAAAGCTAGCTATGCGAGAAAACAGAGTCGGGCAAATAGACACCCACATTTGGAATTATTTGGTCTTGAGCTTTATTGATAATCATCGCAAAGCTAAAAGCACCGAGATTTGTTTTATTTGTTTTGAAGTGATTGCTTGCCGATACAAATTTGAACTCCAAATATTAAGTTATTGTTTGTATAAGGTGTTGATAGACGTAGCAAAATGATATTTAGCAAGTTATTTTTCTTCCAAGGTTTTCACAACTGCATAATATCCTACATATCGAAGTGAATAAGTTATGAGTTGTAATAAAAAGTATTCTCATTTTAAATTCAATGTCCAAATACTTTCTTAAATTGAAATGTGAATACTTTCCTGTATTATATACATGACTTGTTTCATAGTGCGAAAGGGATATTAAAGTGCGAATACTTTCCTATAATAGTCATTTTTTAAATGACGAAAGGTGTATTAAAGAGTGAATATTTTCCTAGATTATATGAGTGTTTTAAACATTGTGTATCAATGCCTGGAATGATTTAAAACACCTATTCAGTGATTTTGACACAAATGTTTCACCAACACTGCATGCTTGATGTTAACCACGTTTTAATAGATGCTTTATCTTATAAATTTGGTGTTAATATATCTACCCATATCCGATCTACTTTATCCGTTATAGCTCCGGAAAGTTGTTCGACATCAACATGAACATAAATCAAAGAGTTTGTGCTTGTTTCGTAATTTGTCAGGGGATATATTCTTTCATATATAGAGTGTGTTTTTGGTCTTATCATATTAGTCAACTTCTATAGCTAGCATTTTAATTCGTGTCTTTTAATTCAATTTGTGTGTTTCAAGTTATAAATTACAAACCGTGTGTACAAGTTTTTCAAATTAGTTTTAAGTTTTAAAGTTTCCTTAATTAGTTACTATTTTCAACATTTCAATATTGACCATTTTCATTTTATAGGTCGTATAGATAAACGATTCTTACTCTAAAAATGCGATATACTTGCCGTGGTTTTTAAATGAGCTTAAAGTGTAAACCTTGATAGTTCGAACTTTGTTCTTTCTTATCAAAATTTGGTTTATATCGATATATAAACCAAACAAAAAATCACAACTACACTTAACGTAAAACGTTGAAAAATCACAACTTTGTTGCAAGTCAGCTATAATAAACTTTTTTTTGAACCTCTTAAAAGATGTTACATTAGTTTATGAGCATTTGCTTTAATCCCATTCAAAACATATGTTGACACTCTAACGAAATAAACAGAAACCCAAACAAGTACATTATAAAACCAGACTTCTTGTATGAACAAAAACATAAAATGAATATAGTTGGTGTTATTCTTGTGGTTGACAATATACCGAGGGTGACTGAACTAAAAAAATCTGAATCCAACAGTTGATATCAAAACGATAATCGAAACAACAAACATATATCAGATTCTAAGACACAAAATATTTATGATTTGTTTACATCATTTTACGGGTTCTTTGTTTAAAACTTTATCACATATAGATGTTCAAACCACAAACTTATTCATATGCTTGAGTATGTAATTGAGATCGAAATGCAAATGAATTACTGTACGGGGTCAGTAAAATCATGAACACCAAACCACAAACTTATTCATGAACTAACATGGATACATAAAAATGCGAATGTCACTTTCATGAATCAAGATATTTTAACAAGAAACTAAGGAAACACAGACATCTTGTTAAACAATATGTTTTAACAAAAAAAACAAACGAGATGGATACTTAAAAATCAAAAACATAAACTCTATTCTTCATCAATGTCACTTTCATCAATCAAACTACAAACCCTTTTCCGACCAATTACTCGAGGCGCAACAGTTGGGGTTGGACTTTCTTCCTCTTCTTCAACATCGTCGTCATCACTTAAGATGAAAATAACGTCATCTCAATTCTAGTTTATCAAGTTAGGGTTGTAAAATGGAGGATGTGGAGCACGATTACAAGGAGGATGAAGCTGTAAAAAAAACAATAAAAGACTAATCAGTAAATAAGAAAACGATCAAAACAACCAACCTCGAATGTAAAGATACGCCAATGTGAAACCAACATCAAGGTCATCGTCAATATTCTTTTCATTTTTCATTGCCATGTCTATGCGAATGAAAGCAAAACAAGATGAACTAAATCAATACATTAGTGTTCTTTATATAGGCATTTGAAAAACCCTTGCCATGTATAATGTTTGAAGTTTGAAGTTTAAATTGAAGAGATGAACACAATTTTCCTGCCATGTATTTAAAGAGATAATTGTCCCCGCCTTTAAAGCCCACCTAAATTACAGCCAATTGTTGCCTCAATTCAAAATTTCATGTGCAAACTTTTAATACTATCCTGTGCAAACCTGTGCAAAGTTTTAATACTTTCATGTGCAAAGTTCTCCAACATAATGCTTTTGAGTTTGAAACGTGTAGTATCTTTCATTTACTAAGAGATAGTTTCCATTCATATAATGCTTTTAAGTGCAAATATACTTTCCATGCATAATAAAGGTATCCATGCAAGACTTACATTCATATAAACCTTTCCATGCATAACGATTGACTATTCCATGCTTGCATAATCTGTTTCTGCGTTTTGAGTTTGAGAGTTTCGATAATATTCAATTTCAATATTCACATTTCAACTTTTCACAAAACATTGACTTTCAATATTCAATTTCAACTTTTCACATTTACCTTTGACCCTTTTTCCATTTAGAGATAAGTTAATTAACATAGTTGTCGTGTTTTATAAATTTACCGACCTAACTTAGGAAAAGAAAATGAGTGACTAATCTAAGTGATGAAGAAATAAATAAATAAATAAATAAATAAATAAATAAATAAAAAATCAATAACCATTTGGATTTTGATTTCCTCTATTGTATTTGAAAAGTCGTGAAGGTATTAGGCCATTTGGCCCAACAATGATTACTTTGGTGTTAGAATATACGTGTGTAATAGGCTAATAGCTAAGCTATAAAGTCTAACAGGTTTAGTAGTATTAGCTTATGGAAAGTTAGTGGGTGAGGATTATATTTAAAGTGTAGTGATCTCATTGTTCTTAAACCGTGTTTTTTTTGTTTAAAGACATAATTTTGAAACAAAATGAGCATATATATATATCGTAAGTAGCCTCCTCCTCCTCCTCCTCCTCCTCATTTTCTAGGACATTAGGACACTTACAAGTTGTTTATTTTTCTTCACCTCTAATCTCTAGATATAAAATGAGACTATACATGAGACACAAATTGTACGTTTTTTTATTTTCTTTTGTTCTCGTCTAATAAATAATAAATGTCCGAGTGTACATGTTGTGTGTATAGTTGATCTTGGAAGGGTCATATATATATCGTTTGATCGACATTCTCGTTGCAGTTTCATTGTTTGAGGTTCCCGTAACCAGTTTGCTAGATTTCTTCTCAACATTAGCCCAACTAAGAGTTTTATTTAGTTTTGCTAAATATAAAAAAAGTTGGTCGGTTGACATCTTATGTCGTTTTAGTTTGCTATATAAAGTTTATCTAATTAATTTTGTAACTTAAACAAAACGAAACTAAAAAGTATTAAATTTGATAATTTTCTTGTCTCATTCATTCATCAAGCAATAATATATAATTACATGAAATGGTTTAAAAATATGTGCTTGGACTATAATACACAACTAATAGCTCATACAAAACTAATAACAATACTAATAATCCATCGACTAACACTAACAATGCGGAGATGCGGAGGAGTGTTAGTCGATGATTATTAGTTTTATATGAGCTATTGCTTGTATATTATAGTTTATGCTCATATTTTAGACCATTTAATGTAATTATATGTTGTTGCCTGATGAATAATGAGACAAAGAAATTATCATTTCTTGTAATTTCATGCCTAAAACTTCACTTTTGCACCATTAGTCTATGTCGATAAATCTATTAAATAGGAAGCCGTTTCATTAGATATTTGCACTCCTAGTCCTTATTTTGCTAAAAGCTTAACTGAACTATCGTCTAATATCTGATACATAATATTAAAATATCTATAACTTAAACGTAAAATTTGGGGTGTTATAGTTTCTAAAGTAATGAGTTATTTTGTTTAACGATACATTCCATTAGACTCTCTGTTTTAAAATTTTGGGAGAATTTCATTTATATCCTTAAAAAACTTCAATATTACATCAATATCCTTACTAAAATCAATATTACATCAATATCCTTACAAAACTTGAAAATACTCATTTATATCCAAATATCCAATTTAATTATAACCAAATAATTAAAATATTCAAAACTATTAGTTATATGTAACTAAAAGATTGTTTTACATTTATACCCTTGTAAAAAAAATGAGCATACTTCAGTTACTCATTTTTCTTCTTCTTCCTGGTCTCCGTTTTTACAAGATTGTCGCAAAACATGCCCACAATATTAAATTGTTCGATTATTCTTTTTTTAGATTTTGTTAAGATTGATTTTAAATTGTGTTGTAGGAAATCAAGGCCAAAGTTCATTACCGGTCATTAACTTTTCAAAATATGAATCAACAATGTGGAATAACAATCTTTCAATTCTAAAACATTCTGCAAAATTATAAATTTTAATTAGAAAGAGTTTGTAATTTTAAATTAATCAAATAAAGTGTTTCCAATAATGTAATGATACGTTGAGAAGATTGAAATGAATAATTAGTTTATTATCAATACTATTCTTTCATACTTCTTTAACTAAAAACCCATAAAAAAGAAGGCAACTACCAGATGAACTGGTATCGAAGAAAAGGATACGTGATTGAAAATGTTGACACAATTTTTTAGTATTTGATTAGATTATAAGGGTAAGATTGTCATTTAATTTGCTAATTAATATTTAGATAAGTTTTAATGCATTATAATCATTTGTTTATGGTTAAATTGGATATTTGGATATACATGAGTATTTTGAAGTTTTGTAAGGATATTGATGTAATACTAATTTTAGCAAGGATATTGATGTAATATTGAAGTTTTTCAAGGATATAGATGAAATTCTTCTTAAAATTTTGTCACCGGACAAAAAAAAAAAAAAAAAGTTTTAAAACAGTTGAACCACTACACTCCATAACAATCACATATCATCATCACTCGCTAAATTCTTTTTGATTAGTTAAAATATAAAGTGAACTATTATTTTTTAGAAACATCTCAAAACAAAAAGATGAACAAAAGTTTTAACAACATGAGTAATCATCTTGTCCATTCCAAACTTCATTACAAGAGACTAGAGGTGGCAATTTGTGCCCAAAATCAAAAGAATGGGCTAAATGGGCAAACTTTTAAAAGATTTGGGCACATTTGGGTAATTGGGTCCCATCCTTTTTTTAAAATGGGCATGTATTGCCCATTTAGAAGTTAAATGGGCATAACGGGCACATGTTTTTCTCGCTACATTAAATTATTTTTAAAGAAAAACTTACATTTTATTTTTTAAATATAAATGAGGTGTTACGTTCGATGAATTTATTTCGTCATTTTGGGTCTTTTTAAAAGCGATTTGTATAACATGAGCCCGTTTGGCCCGTGCCCGTTTAGCCCATGCCCGTTTGGCCCGTAGCCCGTTTGTCCCGTAGCCCGTTTGACCCGTAGCCCGTGCCCGCCCGGCCCGCCATTTTGACACCTCTACAAGAGACCAAACACATTGTGTAAGTTGTGCTTGTACATATTAAGGAAAAAAACAAAGCTTTTGAATCTCACATTTTTTTCCCGCCCAAATGAAAGGCACTACTAACAAAAAGACAAAACACTTAAAGGAGCAACTTGTAAACAGCTCAAAAGATGAGGGGCTGAGATGGTTTATAACTAATTCATTTGGAGACATATTTATTTGAGTGAATTACATAAATCGTCCTTGTGGTTTGCTATAAATTACGGATCTTGTCCCTGTGGTTTTTTTTAGCGGGTTTCGTCCATGTGGTTTACAAAGTTCGGATCTTGTCCCGTCGACCGGTCCCAAAAAGGACCTCCTTGCAAATACTTTCTAACGTGAGGGCTAACGTCATATTTTGGTGTTAACGATCGGAGTTAATTACATAAATCGTCCTTGTGGTTTGGTAAAGTTACGAATCTTGTCCACATGGTTTATTATAATATTTTTTTTAAAAGCTTTTTCTTTTAAAAAATTAATTTTATTAAAAAATTAAATTAAATTAAAAAAAAAACAAAAAAAAACTTTTTAATTTTATTATAAAGCGAATGAAGGCGTATAAAAAACGTTTTATACGGATTCTCTATTTTTACGTTTCATTTGTTTTATACGGTTTCGCTCGTTTTGTATGAAAATGTATGAAAACATTTTTGTACAAAAGTGTATGTTTTGTATGAAAATGTATGAAAACAGTTTTCATACAAAACGAACAAAAAGTGTACGTTTTCATACGAAACGTACATTTTCATCTAAACGTACATTTTAAACCAAAAAAGCGTACGGTTTTGTTTAAAATGTCGCTTTTGTATGAAAACGCATTTTTTTAAAAAACGTCGGTTTTGTTTAAAATGTACGTTTTGTATGAAAACGTACATTTTAAACCAAAAACGTCACGGTTTAGTTTAAAATGTACATTTTAACCAAAACCACGCTTTTAAAAAAAAAACGCTTTTGTATAAAAACAAATGAAGCGTATAAAACGGACAAAACCGTATAAAACGTTTTTTATACGGCTTCATCCGTTTTATAATAAAATTCAAAAAGTTTTTTTTTTTTTTTTTTTTTTTTTCTAATTCTTTATTATTATTTTTAATAAAATTAATTTTTTAAAAGAAAAACAGTTTAAAAAAAAAATATTATAGTACATTTTAAACAAAACCGTCAGGTTTTCATACAAAAGCGTACATTTTAAACAAAACCGTGCGTTTTTTGTTTAAAATGTGCGTTTTTGATGAAAATGTACGTTTTGTATGAAAACGCACATTTTTCGTTCGTTTTGTATGAAAAATGTTTTCATACATTTTCATACAAAACGCGTATTTTTGTACCAAAATGTTTTCATACATTTTCATACAAAACGAACGAAACCGTATAAAACAAATGAAACGTAAAATAGAAAAACCGTATAAAACGCTTTTTATCGCTTCATTCGTTTTATAATAAAATTAAAAAAAAAAAATGTTTTTTTTTAATTTAATTTATTTTTTAATAAAATTAATTTTTTAAAAGAAAAAAGCTTTTTAAAAAATATTATAATAAACCACGAGGACAAGATTCAGTAACTTTTACCAAACCACAAGGACGATTTATGTAATTAACTCCGATCGTTAACACCAAAATATGACGTTAGCCCCTCACGTTAGAAACTATTTGCAAGGAGGTCCTTTTTGGGACCGGGTCGACGGGACAAGATCCGTAACTTTTGTAAACCACAGGACGAAACCCGCTAAAAAACCACAGGACAAGATCCGTAATTTATAGCAAACCACAAGGACGATTTATGTAATTCACTCTATTTATTTTCTCAAGCGAGCATATGTTTTAGTGTATGCGTAATTGACCATAATTTTACAAATAATGATAAATTAAGTTAGATTAACATATACAAATAGTAAGGCAAGCGATTCCATATCTAAATAAATTGTAAAGTTCGGAAAAAATTAATCTACATAAACTGTTATAAGTGAGCATGTGACTCGAGAAAGGTGATGAAGATAAAATAAACTATTTTCAAAAGGTATTATATAAATAAAAGTTATTATGAAAATAAATAACAATAGAAGGGTACATGCTTGCGTTGCATTGTGAGTATTTTGTGATTAAAGTCCGGACAAATAAAATAACTAGTTGATTAGCTTGAGAAAAAGAAGATGAAAATGATCCCGGTCCGCCCGATTTACTGTTTTACCCGTTCCGGCGGTCCTCTCGGTTCGTTTCGGACGGTTTACATTAGTGGCTAGTGAACGGTGGCGACTCGGTTCCCGATTCATCGGTTGGTCCGGTCCGGTTTTAAAACCATATGTACCATCAACTTGTTTGCATATAAATTGTATGAAGTTTTGTTTGTTTTATTAATTTGTAAATATGTATAATTACATGATTTTTTTTTATTTATTGTAAGGGTGTTTTAAAATAAATTTCATTAGTGTTTGTAACTAATTTTACAAGTTTTGAGGTTACAATACATTTAAAATCATGCTATAAAAAAGGATTTGTCTAATCAATGCCGGGGCATTGATTTAAATGATTAAACAAGAAAAGTTTGCATTTATTAATTACAAAATCAAATTTAATTAAGTTAATTTATAATTTTATTTACTGGCAATTTTTAGCTTAAAAAGAAATTTTGTGTTAATTAAATACACTTAATCAGTGCCCTGAGAGCGTTGGTTTAACAATCTCCTAAAAAAAAGATGTGTCGACTTAAAAAATTAAGATTTACTTTTATAAAAAATCTCAAATACATGATAAAGTAGTATATGGATTAATTTTTCAAAATCTCCTCGCTATCATAAGTTGTTAATGCTTAAGGATATTGTTTTATGGCTCTTAACTCTTTATTCCAGAAAATTTTGGCATTAAATTTGTGTTTGACTGAGTTAATGACTTTCTTTATTATCCTATTTTGTAGTTAATTCTCTAAACATAAATGCATGATTTCACTCATTAATTACGTACTCCTATATATACTTGTTTGTTAGTTGTTGTTCACAACCCACAAGAATCACAATTTGCCATGGATCCTGTTCACTCATCAAAAAGACAAGCCAATTTTCTCAGTACATGCATGAATGGCATTAATGCTTTATCAGGTATATATGCATATCTTTTATCTGTCTGTTTTTGTAATTGTTGTTAGCTGATATTGTATCGATCGGCTAGCAAGCAAAGTAGTAAACACAACTATCGAACCCCATGTAAACTCAGAATCTTACGGTGGCTTGTTTCGCTTTCCTCGGTTCAGTTTCTCTTACCTGTAGTACGTACGTACTGATTAAACATAGCTTGTAGTTCGTCTTAAGAAGACTTAATTTGGTTTGCTTTTGATTTTTTGTTTCATTGAATTAGTTTTTGTTAGCTAGGTTTGTGGGACTGGTGTGCAAAAGTTTTGTAAACACATCTGATTTTATAAAAGTTTGCCGGGTATCATCCCTGTTACTTAAAAGATTGTGTGAGATTTTTACATCATCCCTGAACCATTAAACCTAAACATCCCGAACTAATACTTGTTAGCTTGCTAAAGGTTTTAGGTCCGTTTATTTGCATTCAAAACATTGTCTCAAACTTGTGGTAGGATAGGATTGAGGGATGCAAGGGCGGAGGGAGGGGGTGGCTAGCGGGTGCTAGGCTCCCTCCAATAAGCCCAGTGATTGTATTAAGATATCATTGTTTAGCCCATAATTTAACGTTTAAAATATATATAAAATTTGGAGGTAGCTAGTTTCTACCTTAAATGGTTTTTATACTTCTTTCTTTATCCTTGAAATATATATAGCTAGTTTCTACTATTGACTTTGATTTTCTTCTTTATCTCACATACATGTTAGTTGTTTGTTGCTTTACTCTTGACAAATATAAATTGTGCATTAACTTTTGTATATATTTTGTTCATGTTTCCTATTTTGGTTTTGTGTTCAATTATTAAAACTATATGAGACTAAAGAGTTCAAGTTATATATAAAGGTGAGCATGGCCGGTTTGAGACGGTTTTTGGCTAAAACCAAACCCAAACTAAAAGTTTGGTTTTAAATTTTTTCGGACATGCATTCGTAAGTTTTGTGATGGTTTATCTTTACCTTTAATTTGTCGGGTTATATAATGAACTTATTTATAACTACAAATTCTGGCCCGCCCGGAGGATGTGTATATGCGAAATTTAGTAGGATATATGATACGAGAATGAGTTAATTGGTAACCCTGCTTGATTTTTCCGTGATGATTAGCTTATTTATCGGCGGTCATGTTGTATCTATGAGGACTATTTACGCATATACCTATGTAACTTGTGATTAACTTGGGATAATTAATCTCGGATCATAACTAATCAAATTATTATCAGGTATTGGGATTCTCTCAATTCCATATGCACTCTCATCAGGTGGATGGCTAAGCTTGGTTGTTCTGATGGTGATCGCTCTCGCAGCCTACTTTACTGGCCTTTTGATGCGTCGTTGCATGGACTCCAACCCTTCAGTCACCAGCTATCCGGATATAGCTGGGGTCGCATTTGGTCGTAAGGGAAGAATTACAGCATTGGTTTTTACCTGTTTAGAGCTCTATCTTGTTGCAACTGGTCTACTAATACTAGAAGGTGACAATCTACATAAGCTTTCTCCACATTTCGGTTTCAAGATTGGGAACACGAAAATGGATGGAAGACACTCTTTTGTCATTGTGGCGGGGCTCATCATTATGCCTACTCTGTGGCTAAGTGATCTGAGTGTTCTGTCATATCTTTCCTTTGGTGGGGTTCTCTCGTCACTGATAGTGGTTGTTTGTGTTTTATGTGTTGGATTGTCGGGGGACGGATTTCACAACAAGGGGGATCTTGTTAATTTCAAGGGGCTACCAACAGCAGTCAGTTTATACACATTCTGTTACGGAGCTCATGCTATGTTCCCTACCATTTATCTTTCAATGAAAAAGAAAAGCCAGTTCCCAATTGTAAGTTCACCGGTTAATTTGATATTAGGACTTTGATTATACATTCATTCTGATTTCATCCGTTGTGTGATTAATTGCAGGTTCTAATTATAAGTTTCTTGATATGTACAGCGACATATGTGATAATGGCCATACTTGGTTACGTTATTTATGGCGAGGATGTGCAATCTCAAGTGACACTCAACCTACCCACAGAAAAAGCTAGTGCAAAGGTTGCAATATACACAATTTTGGCTGGTCCAATTGCAAAATATGCTTTAACCATAATGCCAATTGCTACTGCGATCGAAAACTACCTACCTGTCAAACACAAAGATAATAACATAATCAGTGCGATGATAAAGACAAGTTTATTGGTTAGTACGGTGGTATTAGCTATCATATTTCCATCATTTGAGTCTATAACATCTCTTAGTGGAGCAGCTCTTATTGTCATTGTATCATTCGTCCTCCCTTGTGCTTGTTACTTGAAGATCTTTAAAGTTTATAGGAGTTTTGGTGTCGATCTTGTTGTGATTATGGGGTTAGTAGTGTTGGCTATTGTGGTAGGAGTTGTTGGCACATACTCATCCATCCGTGAGACTTTTAAGCATGTCTAGTGTGAGTTGTAAACTCATAACATTGGTTTGTTTTACATTGATATATGACTGAATTTGGCATTTGGCAATGTTATAATTTTCTGTTTGCTTGTACGCATACAGCATACTGAAGAAGTTTCTAATACGATAAAGATGGAGTCAGATGTCTGTTAGGAATTAGGGCTGAGCACCAGAGTGATCGAGTCCGTATTAGCTCCTTACACTGTGCATTGGACAACGAGTTTTGAATATACTTAACGTTTTTGCAGATCATATCATCCAAAATGACAAGGTTCAGCACCCAAAAGTCATCATCTCAATACCATATCCAGAATGTAGTTTGTTTACAGCAAATAAATGTGTTGGTGAAAACGATTGCAGAAAACTAATAAACATACCTGATCCCTTTGAGTCGAAACCAAGAAGGGCTTTGTAATATAATATGCCTAAAACATAGATATATATTCAAAACGACGACCTCTTCAACAAAGGTGAAAACGGCCAAAAAGATACGACAATCATAAATAAACGGCCAACTAAACAACATCAAAAAACCATGTGGCCAACTAAACATCAATGTAAACTATGACACTGACAGTCTCCAGATTTTCCTAAATAAACTGTTGCACCGTGAGAGATGATCCTATGTGGGACGATAAAGTGTCGGTTTCAAAACTTTTCTCTTGAAAAAAGAATATGTTTCCTCCAATTGCTTGGATCGACTTGTCTTTCTTCTTCGGAATAGTTATGTTTATGCCATCTGTGTCATTGATATTGGTTTCCTCGATCTTGTAGAACCAATCAGGCAAGAAAATCTCAATAGCGTAACCTCCAAAAGGGTCGTCAGTATACCTGCCCCCTAGTCCTATTATAATGTAAATTGCTTGTGGATTTGCCAGGTTGAAGGACACACCTAGAGACAGAGAGACATCCACCGTTCCTGCAAAGTGTAGAACAAAAGATTAAAAAAAAAAAGTTCCGGTTAGAGTGCCCGAGTACCTTAATGTTTCTTTTTGCTTCAGTTTTACTGTTTTAGTATAAAACAACGTTTTTTTCCAACCCGAAAATTAGATTGTTGGTATTCGCAACTGTAAATCGTGCATACCTTGGAATCCGCCCTCAATAATGGATTCAGCAAATTGGTCGAGTTCTTTAGCATTCTTCATCAGATGATAGTAATACTCGCTGGGTGCAATTTTATTTCCGTAATCAACTTTATTAAAGGGTGAAATCCTCTGTCGCTCGGTTACCTTTTTGGAACAATTCCCTCTTTGTCAAAGATTCCTTAGACATGAACTCCTTTGTAGCAGATTCCTCAAAATCTTTTCGTGTTTCTCAGACATGAACTCCTTTGTAACAGATTCCTCAAAATCTTTTTCTTGTTTCTCCGACATGAACTCCTTTGTAACAGATTCCTCAACATCTTTTTCGTGTTTCTCAGACATAAACTCCCTGTTTGAATCAAAATCCTCAAAATATTCTTTTTTCAATCCAGTCATGGTGCGGAGTAGGTAGAGGGATTTGTCGTCCTCCACCACACGCCACCTAGGGAGCTTGCAGGGTGCAAATCCAATGCGATTTTCCGCCATGTTTAACAGACGGGCCAGATTCCCAGTTGGTGAATGAAAGGGACTAAACACATCTGAAAATCATTAAAAAAAAGTGTTATCGACTTACGCATATAACTAGTACACTACAAAAATATCTTATTTCCACGTGTACAAACATAAACTTTATCAATTCTTTACACACCTAATTTACTCGCAAAAGAGGAAGCATGAAGATATTGAGTGTGGAAAATTTTATTACGCTTATAAGTGCAAATTTCTTTCTATATGGTCAAGTGCAAAAAATGTGCTCAAGTGACATATATGTTGTAGTGATAGTTCTTTTATCGGAATCAGATATACGCACCATTGATAACATCACGGACAAGAGACCCATGTTTGTCATCACACTTTAGGATGCACACATCCCGAGAGTCATGTTGATCATATTGGAAACCTTTGGTGTTAAAGAAACGAGAAAATGAGCCGACCGGTCTGACCCTTAAGAAATTGGAAGAAACGAGCCTAGCAAGTGAGGACGCCATCTATGATCAAAAGACAAATTAACAAGGTTAGCTCTAAATAATAACTTCATTATATTGGGATGAAAACGGTTATGTGGATATCTGCTAAAACAATTTGTACTGTTGTACATAGATATTTCTTTGAGTTTAAATGGCGGTTATCAACTCAGAAACTAGTCACAGAAAGTCATTTGTTTATATGTTTACAATGTAACAGCAAAAACGAAATATCCATACTCACTGTTATAGCTTTCGTTTGGATAGTAATGTTGCCACTTGACTAAAAAGAGTTTATGTTGATGTCCCCAAAACAGTCTTCATGTAAAAAACTACAGTAACAGATCAGACCCTTCGAACGCTAGTTTCCGA
Organism: Chrysanthemum lavandulifolium; assembly: GCA_022545495.1. Lineage (NCBI taxonomy): Eukaryota > Viridiplantae > Streptophyta > Magnoliopsida > Asterales > Asteraceae > Chrysanthemum > Chrysanthemum lavandulifolium. The sequence goes on from CM040240.1 coordinate 27,354,145, forward strand.
TTTACAAAAGCAAAATTCCCCCTTTAGCAAAAACATCCATAACTTTTAAGATTCCCAAATGCCTGTTTATACGGGTTCGAGATATCATGATTGTTCTGATATAACGTCAACAAATATTCACAAATGAACACTATAATCATAAAGTAAAAAAATAAGCTCAACAAAGTGACAAACATAAAATAGCAATCCGAGACTCGAGATTAACCATTTTGGAAATAACAGCCATACATTTTACAAAAAAGGCTACAAAGTCAATATGCTAGATTATCAGCCAACATTCAAGACCCGTGGGTCGAAAATCGAAACTAGCATGTGTTCAAAGTACTCCCTGCCTAGGGTGACTACTCGAGTACTCGTTACAAGGTAGCTGGCAGCTCGAGTACCAACTACCGAGTTTTACACCCATATTGCACAGTCTATCTTACTCTAAAAGCAATGCAAAAACAGAAAATCCCAAAACCCAAATTCAAGATCCTTTGTCAAGATTCAATAGTCTAAAATCAAAAAGTAGTGTTGATAGGGTAAAAAATGTAAGATATTTGAATGTATAAGAATCATTTCTGTAAGTTTCAGAAACAAGTAAGCAGTTGTAAAAAAGATTTGAACTTTATAACTAGAAATTTTATAAAAACAAAAACCCAAAATTTATATAATTCTTTTGGATGGAAACAATAAAGATTTAAAGTTTAACTTTAGTTTCTTGACTGAAAGTAACCAAAATATTGGTACCAAAAGCATAGTAACAAATGACATACATAATTATAAGCACAAATGATTAAAAACATCATAATTAGTATTTTTTTTTTTTTTTCAAATTCATCCTTTTTAGGGTATTTTGCGAATTTTTTTGACAATTTAGCCCCTCTTAGCTAATTGAAATTTTTTTTTCCCGAAGGGCAAAAATGTCACATAGTACCCTAAAAAGGATGAATTTGAAAGAAAAGTACCCACAAAAGCAAAAAATTTTGTTCGCTACCCTGAAGAGGAAACCATGGCAAGTATGAGACTTTTTTTTTAATCATTTGCCCTAATTATAACTACTTAACAAAAACATAGTAAGTAAAGATGTTTTTTTTTTTTTTTTTTACCTGAGATTTAATGTTTGGATACTAGAATATGGTCGGAAGAGAATATTCTAGGGCTGTAAGAAAACACCACTCCTAGTCTTTCATGTTATTTTTCATTCTCCACACTAAATTTTCACACTTTTTTAAAGTGTGTAAAATTTTATTGGTTTATTAACACTTAATTACATTTAAAAATTGTTTACATTAATAAGTGTGAAAAAAATTATAAATTCCACACTTTTGTATCAAATAAAATCTCTAACACCCAAATTCTCTACACTTTGACAAAGTGCGGAGAATCTTTGGGTCCCCACACTTTGAAAAGTGTGGAGAATTTGGGTTCACACCTATAAGCACTGTTCTAAAAGACTCGCAAAGGCTCCGTAAAGGCCTCGCAAAGGTGTGAGGCTTGGTCATGCCGCCACGCCGCCTTATGGTAGATGTTTTTGTAAACTCGATATTTATGAGTTATGATATAAATATATAAAGGCGTAAGGCTTGGTCGCTATTTATAACCTTACTTTCGGGTTTACTTTAGGATAGAGGTATGGTGCATTTATATTCAACCTCCTTCATATGTCTTTTAGATGGGATTGAGTATTGTTGTTGTTGTTGTTCACTTAAGCCACTAAACTATTATCAGGTATTGGGATTCTCTCAATTCCATATGCACTCTCATCAGGTGGATGGCTAAGCTTGGTTGTGCTGATGGTGATCGCATTTGTTTTCCTTGTTTAGAGCTCTATCTTGTTGCGACTGGTCTATTACTAATACTAGAAGGTGACAATTGTTGGGATTTTAGAACTACGTTAGCCAAGTAGCGTGTCGAGTGCATAGCGGTTTGGATCTAGTTATCGCAATTAGGTTAACACGTAATAATAAACTTATGTGAGCGAACAAGAAAACCAAACGAAACTCCAAGTATCTAACGTAGATACCTCTATGAGTATCACACACAAACACGATAACCATACGTTCGATAAAGAGCTAGTCGAGAACGTATGATAATCCAATCAACCTTGACACCACTTGAATATAACACGAACAAGAAAATCACCAAGAAATCAAACTTGTATTCTGCCGAGCTAGTTCTGTCCGAGAAGACAAAACCCTTTAACACCGATATCGGACAATGAAGTGTCCGAGATCTTTCTGCTTCTGTCCGAGAAAGAAGATCACGACCAGAATTAAAAACCCACTTCTGCTGCTGCTATTCGACTTGGAATCAGGAACAAGTAAACCTCCAATTATCTAAACCTAAACACTTGAGTCGAAACAAGTTTAGGATTAATCAAAACCAAAAACCTAATCGACTTAGGGAACAAGTCGACTTAGATTTTGAGCTGGGGAAAAACTGGATCGGTTTAGATAATGCGTACATGTTGAGGAGGGTGCGTTTGTTTATACACAAAACAAACCGCCATTGTCTTTGGGCTATGACTTGTCCTCTTTTCTGTCTTGTCCGATCAGTGAACCCAAGGCCCAAGGCTTGTCCACTTTTGACCCAAGTAGGAACTTAAACAAGCCCATGTGTCGTCCAAAGTGATTGGGTCAAGTAGCATGCATATCGGGTATGTCTAATTCAAGTATCAAATACGGTGGACACGTATACTCGTGTTTATCGTGTGTGCCCCCTGTCGGGAGTATTGATATATTTTTTGTTTTATTATACATCACAGTACAATCTGTACTTCGTGTTTTGTCGATCTTTTGCTTAAACGTACCTTCTCGGTACCCGAAAAATATAAAAATTATACTTTTAAAAACATTTTTGTAAACGTAATATTATGGGATCATTATTACGTAGAAATTTGATTATAACTGTTTGTCGTTACTAATTTGGTGTCGGTATGCGTGCGGTGCCGTGTTTTTCTGAATTCATGAGATAACCTCTCGATTTCTTTCGTAATTCATTAGTGAATGATAAAAAGTGTATTTTTCACTTATCTCAGTATTTAATTTTAATTTAGTTCTGTGTGTTACTGCGTGCTGCAGTGTGCGGGATAACTTCCCGAAACAATGGTTTAAGCTTATGTATGCTTAAATTTAACTCAGAGACTAATAAATTTCACATTTACTATAAAGATACTTAGTGGACAAGTATCGTGTGTGCGGTGTCGGGTTTTTAAAGAAATGAGATGACCTCTTGTTTTTAAATTTAAATATCAACGGTTGTCAGAAAGTAACCGATTAAAATTTTTTGACGTGATAAATATTATTATAATAATCCAAAATTTTACGGGTTGTTATACCATACGTTCCATTTACTTGCTAAGCTGTAAACTTTCACTTGCTAAGCTTCTTCTAGCTACATATGTTCCATTTATAATCTGTCAAATTTAAAGCGGATAAATGACCGTAGAAAGTAAAATATAGAACGCCAATCATTGCCAAGCACAGATTAAGAGCCTAGGACAACATGGACACCATATAAATCAACTACTCAAGCATACCCATTATGAGTTTTGTAGCCAAATGGCATATTTTTCTTGCTAAGCTCCCTTTTCTTCATAAAACACCTAAATTAGTAATCAGTAGTTCTATACTTCTATTTATATAATGTCATAACATATCCGGATTCATGTACATCAACAAAGACTTATATACTTTGAGAATAACTATTTTGAGGATACCTATTTGTAAATAACTATTTCGAGAACACGTGTTTATACCCTGATAAGGAAACATAAAACAAGAAAGTACTTTTATAAATCTAGTAAGCAGGTTTTGGGCATTTTTAAGCCACCACATAGATAAACACATCTAACACTCTTAACTATAAAATCAGCCATTTAATGAAGATAAGGTACTTTAAACCATACAAAACTAATTAGCCTCAAATCATCAAATTCACTATGTAATTGGCACATAAAAGCTTGAAACAATTCATAACAAAAATAAATAAATTAAATTAACCATAAAATAAGAATATATAAACCAATATTTACATGTAAAATAGAAGCAACTCTTACCTCAATTCTAAGAACCCTAGTTGCACTCTTCACAAAAACTTTTCTTGTTGGATACCATATGGAGTTATGGACCGGTTGTTAGTATATTTTGGACCGGTGGTTAGTATATTTTGGGCCGGTGCAAATAAATAAACACATGTCTTTATTTGTTTTCGACATATAGACAGTGTTGATACTGTTGACTGGTCTAAAATTAGTGTGGATGGTAGAAAGTAACAATGTAACATATAGACCCGTGCTTTTGGCAAAGGGTCTAAATGAGGGTCTAAAGATAGATTTTGTAGTACTCATTGATGCATGTGCGGATAGTGCAGAGGAATTGCTTAGATCAAATCATGGAAGAGAGGTCTTGTTTGAGGTAATAATATTATAGTTCAAAAAAAAAGGTAATAATATCAACAAATAACTATCATATGTTTATAATAAAAATTGTATTTGCTAATTTACACCTAACTTTAATTTAACAATTTTTCTTTAATTTTACATGTAATTGTGTAAATGTTCGTTTTGCCGTTGATTCACTTTCATTTTTTACCCACAGAAGTGTCATTGTTTTAACGTGGTATGAATGTAGGTTGCCTCAGGAGGTGCAGACAGCCCACATTTGGATGAAAAGTTGGCTTCTTTGCATGAAGCTATAGCATCTGTCGTAGCAACCCCTAAATCACAAGAGGAAGAAGAGGAACATCTTCTAGAGAACTTCCATGCAAGCAGGACAATAAGAAAATTGATACTAGAATCACCTTCCTTTGCATCTACTTTATGGGAGAAAGCTTTCAAAGGGAAGTGTAAGACATGGGCCCAAGGTCACAGGTAACTTAACCGTATTTATTTTTCTTAGAGCCTTTATATTTTTCTCTCTTTCTGATGTATCGTAATGGCCGAGTTATAATTGAAAAAAAGTCAAAAAGATTTGTGGTGAATGAAAAAGTAACCATGTTTTAAGTTTGTTATTCAAAGAAATATGTTTACTTTCATTTCAATCTGACCCACACTAATTGTTGACCCGTTACCCAAACCTACCATGTCTTCATCTCAAAGGAGAGCCATAATATGTAAACTGATTTTTAGTGCAAAACTGTTACAGTGCCAAGGTAGTATGCGCATACTTGGAAACCACGGATCCTAAGGTGCTTAAGTTAGCAAAGAAAGAATTGCAGCCTTTACTGAAAGGTGTACCCAAGTTACTTGAGCATAATCAACCAAAAAAATCAGGCTAAACAGCCGAGCGAGATGAGTCCAGAACTAGGCTTGTATTGCGGTTTTACTTGCTTGACAGAATTAGTCTGAACTATATGCCATAAGAAGATGGTAGTTTAAGTTTGTAAACAACATGTTTATGCTATAATTTGCAAGTCAAAGTTTTGTTTTTTCTTAATCATTATTTCGATATGACCTTATTCCATGTACTCAACATTTAACGCTGTACATGGTTTTTGTAGACAAGTCTCGCTCCTGCGGGATTTGCTATTCTTGTTGTTGCAGTCATGGACTAGCAACTGTCTACTATTATCTTTTTTTTGAGAAATGTTTTTATTGTTTGAAGCTTAGAAGTAGACACTTAGGGCATGTTTGGTGTGTAGGAACTGGAATCAAGGAATGGTTTCCTTCCCAATAATGATGTTTGTTTAGTCCTAAATGATTTCTGGAATACATATATCATATACAAATAAAGTTTGGAACGGACATATATATAAGCTTGTACATGAACGTAAGAAGAAAAGGAACGCAAACACATTATAATGGAAGTATCATAAGTGATTTCTATCGGGCAGCTATCTCTGTAAAAGTTAACTCATTGCTTGAACTTGTTGGATAAGAGGTTGAAGAGAAACCAGTACCAGGTAAGTTCCTATCTGTGAAAAATGCTGGCTGTTTAGGTTTTGGCAATGCACCTTCATTGCCTAACATGAAAACCACCGTCGACATGTTTGGCCTGTCTTCTGGACTTTGTTGTACACATAATAAGCCAACTTCTATCGATCTTAAAACTTCCAAAGGATTGCTTGCCTCAGCAAAACTTGAATCCAGGAGTTCCATTGACTTTCCTTCACTATGCATCGTCCATGCCTAAATATAAATGCGGATTTAATTATTAGGCAGTAGAGTTATGCCGGATAAATTTGAAAATCAAGCAACTTACATGTCCAATAAGATTATTGTTATGCTCAGAATGAACAAATCCCCTGTTTCTCTTCCCACTCACAATCTCCAGCACTAATACACCAAAGCTGAAAACATCTGACTTTATTGAGAAAAGACCATCTAGTGCATACTCTGGAGACATGTAACCGCTATACATAGAATAATGTTTACAAGTCTTAAATAACGAACTTAACAAAAAGCAATGAAGATAAACCAGAATGTTGTATCTTACTAGGTACCAACAACTCTCTCGGTGTTAGCTTCAGTTTCATTTCCTCCAAAGCTTCTAGCTATCCCAAAGTCTGATATTTTGGGTTCATATCCACGTCTAGTAGAATATTGCTAGCTTTAAGATCTCTGTGAATGATTCTTAATCGTGAATCTTGATGAAGATAAAGAAGTCCTCGCGCAATTCCTTTGATGATGTTGAGTCTCTTTGTTCAATTAAGGGTGTGCATTGCCTTTATCTGCACATCATGTAGGTTTAGTTGTTCAAAGTATCTTACTGTAGTAAGTTACAATTGTCGATTTAATAGAAATTATATGATACTGACCAAATATAAACTCGTCTAAGCTTCTGTTTGGCATGTATTCATATATCAACAACTTCGTCCCCTTGATGCTACATCCGAGGAGCTTGACGAGATTCCTGTGCTGAAGTTTTGAAATGCATATAACTTCATTCATGAACTCATTAATTCCTTGACTGGAAGTCTTTGAGAGACGTTTAACTGCAATTTCTTGCCCATCTTCTAGCATACCCTGAAGACTACCAATTTTATGTGAAAACTATACAAAATTCAAAGGTATCTATCTTTCATATTTTTTTGTATCATTGGCACGCTTAAACATTTTCACTTCATAATTTTGTTATCTATAATGAATTAGAATGTTGCTCTAACAATTATAGTCAAATGGACGAATCATAATGTGACGCTATACTCAGCAAACTGAATTCAAATATATAAGATTCTTCATTTACCTTATAGACCGGTCCAAATCCGCCCTCTCCAAGTTTATTATCGAGTGAAAAATCAGCAGTAGCTTTAGCTACTATAGAGAAGCTAAACAATGGTAGCTCCATGGCTTCTCTCCCTCTTTCACCTACATTTAGTGACCCCCCTGTGCGTTAATAATACAAAACCCATCAAACTGCTGGTTGAACCTGCTCACAGAATTGTGACTATTCTGAACCATTTAACATACTTATCGCTAAAACTCTACAAATATCTTACTTTCCTCAGTTTGTGGTGAAAGATGTCTTTTTCTCCAAGCAAACCACAACCATGTGCTCAAACTTATCACAAAAACAGCCAAAAATACTCCAATCAAGATGATTTTGATGTTTGTTCCTCCGTCCTTTTTGAAAACCGATGGAACACGTGCATGATCTTAACACAAAAAGTCAAAAACAACATCGTTAATCAACTTACAGACTTATAACAACCATGAAAGTAACCAGAAAGATTACATGATAGTAGATGTATATAGTTTTTTTTTTTTGAAACAAACATGAACAAAGCATAACGTATGCAAGTAGTTACCTATATCAGAGGAAGCCATTCTCACGAATATATCTTGACCACCCTTCCATGCCCTGATATCTAATAGGTCATTGAACCAAAGCAAGCAACCACTTCCTTCGCCTCTGATATCGGTATTTGAATATGCCATACAAGTGCAGTTCTGTAGGCATATTGCTTTACATTCCGTTAAAGACATTGTATTGTTAAACCACGAAGTCTGTGTATCTGGCAATTTTACATTAGAATACTTGATAAACCCATCAGTTCCATTTTTGCAATCCAACGGTATTCTCCTCACACAACCACCTGTCCAATCTCCTGTTACCCAACCCCTTTGGTTTATCGGCTCAAATTTTGCCTCATCTAAGCACGAACATTCCTGCGCTTCTTCAGTGTTGCAGCTTCCATAAGGGCCACAGATTTTGTACGTGTCACAAATATCTCTTGGTACTGTCATAATAACCGCCGTATTTTCTTATCTTCTTGCCACACTGAAAGTTCTAGATTCCCAGAAGAAGTCAAGGTGATCTTTGGTAAGGCAGAATTGTTTACCAGATTATAATAAACAGCCGCCTCTTTTCGTTAATAACCATATTGTATGAAAAGTGCGAGTTGATGGAACTCATGGGTGACCCACTAAACCGTTCACCATTCCATGCTCCGGCCCGAGCCTTGACCTCCAAACCATCTCTTAGTACGAGTGAGGATAACCACGTGTGTCAACGCTGAAGGTGAATTCCCTATAGCTGGATCACGAATACTCTTCCACGATGTTATATGCTGTTCGGCGCCTGTTAAGTAATTTTTGCCAAGCTTCATGCCAGGTAGATAAGTATCTGTTGGATAGTCAAAACTCTCACACAGAATCTTCATGCTGTTTCCATCCGTGATGACTAGATTTCCAGAGTCATAAAGCTGTGCAGTTGCATTTCTTGATGATGTTGAGTTGGATGACCACACTACTTGATTGGTGTAGTTCTTGAGAACAAGATTTCCCACACTGTCAAACCTTAACGACATGCTTGATGATACATTGGTGAGGGGGTAGTCTCTGTTGGCAACCCAAACCACTGTTTTAACCGAAATTTTCTTATACCAAATACCAACGTAAGTGTTATCCGAGCTATATAAAATGTAAAAATGGTCAAAGGGGAAAAGTGAAAACTTAAAATTGAATATTGAAAGTCAAAATCTTTTTCAATGAATGGGAAATGGGTGTAGTGATTTGCTGGACACTATTATAGGTAACACATTTATTCAATAAACTCAATAAAAAATTTAATAGTCATCCTTCTTTCACATTACTTCACACAAAAACACACAGAGATTCATCTTGCCATCTCACCAGTCACCACAAACACAAAAACACACTTATTATTCTCTCGAGCTGACACCACAGAAGTCATAAACATCGTTGTCGATTTTTTTGAGGTTTGTTTTTCATATCTGTAACTTTTTTTGTTAATTTTTTTATATGTTAATAGAGTTCATTGATTTTGGTAGGTACTTCCCTTTAACCAACGTCGCCTAAAACCATAGCCTCTTGCAAATCTTTTGAGGTAATCTTTTCATTATAGGTTAGGTTCTTTAGATATTTGATTTTTGTTTTGTTTTGTTTTCCTCAGATATTTGTGGTCTAATTTTGGGCAATTTTGTTTAATTTTTGGTAAAAAAATTTGTTAGGAATTAGAAATTCCAGGTATTAAAGAGTCGGTCACCTCAAGTATATGTAATCGTTAGAAAGCTCGTAGTCATAGTTCTTTTAAGTTAAGTAGTAGTTAGTTAAGTAACACCGTGGAGGACGGACGGTCTTTACCCACTGTATGCACGATCCACGACCCGATGTGTGGCGATTTATGTAAGACTATAAATACTCTCTACCTTCAAGGTAGAGTTGGAACTCATAATAATATCTTTCACTTTCTCTCACTAAGTTCCCTAAACCTCTAACTTTCTCTCTCTAGAATTCCATCTATCGCCACTTTGTGTTATGGTTTGATGTGTATGTGAAAACTAATATCCTACAATTGGTATCAAGAGCCATGGTTAGATCATATCTTGCACATCTTTGGATTTCTAGTGGTTTTAGGTGGTTTTGAGTTTGAAAAAGTTTAGTGGTTTTGCATCATTTGGTTGATTTCTCGGGTTAAAGTTTGGATTTTGTTAGTACTTTTATGTTTAGAATCATCACAAGTGTGTAGGTTTTCATTTGGTAAGCTTAAATAATCTTGGTTGGGTTGTTTTTGGATTGAAAAGTGATGTTTATGTGGTTTGCTATAAATTACGGATCTTGTCCCTGTGGTTTTTTTTAGCGGGTTTCGTCCATGTGGTTTACAAAAGTTACGGATATTGTCCCGTCGACCGGTCCCAAAAAGGACCTCCCTTGCAAATACTTTCTAACGTGAGGGGCTAACGTCATATTTTGGTGTTAACGATCGGAGTTAATTACATAAATCGTCCTTGTGGTTTGGTAAAAGTTCTGAATCTTGTCCACTGGGTTTATTATAATATTTTTTTTTTAAACTGTTTTTCTTTTAAAATAAATTAATTTTATTAAAAAATTAAATTAAATTAAAAAAAAAAAAAAAACTTTTTAATTTTATTATAAAGCGAATGAAGGCGTATAAAAACGTTTTTATACGGTTTCTCTATTTTACGTTTCATTTGTTTTATACGGTTTCGTTCGTTTTGTATGAAAATGTATGAAAACATTTTTGTACAAAAGTGTATGTTTTTGTATGAAAATGTATGAAAACAGTTTTTCATACAAAAACGAACAAAAAAGTGTACGTTTTCATACAAAAACGTACATTTTCATACAAAAACGTACATTTTAAACCAAAAAAACGTACGGTTTTGTTTAAAATGTACGTTTTTGTATGAAAAACGTACATTTTTAAAAAACGTCGGTTTTGTTTAAAATGTACGTTTTGTATGAAAACGTACATTTTAAACCAAAAAAGCGTCGGTTTAGTTTAAAATGTACATTTTAACCAAAACCGTCGTTTTTTAAAAAAAACGTTTTTGTATAAAACAAATGAAGCGTATAAAGCGGACAAAACCGTATAAAACGTTTTTATACGGCTTCATCCGTTTATAATAAAATTCAAAAAGTTTTTTTTTTTTTTTTTTTTTTTTTTTTTTTTTTCTAATTCTTTATTATTTTTAATAAAATTAATTTTTTAAAAGAAAAAGCAGTTTAAAAAAAAAATATTATAGTACATTTTAAACAAAACCGTCCGTTTTTCATACAAAACGTACATTTTAAACAAAACCGTACGTTTTTTGTTTAAAATATGCGTTTTGTATGAAAATGTCGTTTTGTATGAAAACGTACATTTTCGTTCGTTTTGTATGAAAAAATGTTTTCATACATTTTCATACAAAACGTACATTTTGTACCAAAATGTTTTCATACATTTTCATACAAAACGAAGCGAAACCGTATAAAACAAATGAAACGTAAAATAGAAATCCGTATAAAAGCGTTTTTATACGCCTTCATTCGTTTTATAATAAAATTAAAAAAAAATGTTTTTTTTAATTTAATTTATTTTTTTAATAAAATTAATTTTTTAAAAGAAAAAGCAGTTTTTAAAAAATATTATAATAAACCACAGGACAAGATTCGTAACTTTTACCAAACCACAAGGACGATTTATGTAATTAACTCCGATCGTTAACACCAAAATATGACGTTAGCCCTCACGTTAGAAACTATTTGCAAGGGAGGTCCTTTTGGGACCGGTCGACGGGGACAAGATCCGTAACTTTTGTAAACCACAGGGACGAAACCCGCTAAAAAAAAACCACAGGGACAAGATCCGTAATTTATAGCAAACCACAAGGACGATTTATGTAATTCACTCTATTTATTTTCTGGCGAGCATATGTTTTAGTGTATGCGTAATTGACCATAATTTTACAAATAATGATAAATTAAGTTAGATTAACATATACAAATAGTAAGGCAAACGATTCCATATCTAAATAAATTGTAAAGTTCGGAAAAAAATTAATCTACATAAACTGTTATAAGTGAGCATGTGACTCGAGAAAGGTGATGAAGATAAAATAAACTATTTTCAAAAGGTATTATATAAATAAAAAGTTATTATGAAAATAAATAACAATAGAAGGGTACATGCGCGTTGCGACTGTGAGTATTTTGTGATTAAAGTCCAGACAAATAAAATAACTAGTTGATTAGCTTGAGAAAAAGAAGATGAAAATGATCCCGGTCCGGCCCGATTTACCTGTTTTTACCCGTTCCGACGGTCCTCTCAGATTCGTTTTCGGACGGCTGTTAGTGGCTAGCTGAACCGGTGGCGACTCCGGTTCCCAGTTAAATCGGTTGGTCCGGTCCGGTTTTTAAAACCATATGTACCATCAACTTGTTTGCATATAAATTGTATGAAGTTTTGTTTGTTTTATTAATTTGTAAATATGTATAATTACATGATTTTTTTTTATTTATTGTAAGGGTGTTTTAAAATAAATTTCATTAGTGTTTGTAACTAATTTTACAAGTTTTGAGGTTACAATACATTTAAAATCATGCTATAAAAAAGGATTTGTCTAATCAATGCCGGGGCATTGATTTAAATGATTAAACAAGAAAAGTTTGCATTTATTAATTACAAAATCAAATTTAATTAAGTTAATTTATAATTTTATTTACTGGCAATTTTTAGCTTAAAAAGAAATTTTGTGTTAATTAAATACACTTAATCAGTGCCTTGAGACAATTGGTTAAACAATCTCATAAAATAAAGATGTGTTGACTTAAAAATTTATAAAAATTCTCAAATACATAATAAAGTAGTATAGATGGATTAATTTTTCAAAATCTCCTCGCTATCATAAGTTGATAATGCTTAAGGATATTGTTTTATGGCTCTTAACTCTTTATTCCAGAAAATTTTGGCATTAAATTTGTGTTTGACTGAGTTAATGACTTTCTTTATTATCCTATTTTGTAGTTAATTCTCTAAGCATAAATGCATGATTTCACTCATTAATTACGTACTCCTATATATACTTGTTTGTTAGTTGTTGTTCACAACCCACAAGAATCACAATTTGCCATGGATCCTGTTCACTCATCAAAAAGACAAGCCAATTTTCTCAGTACATGCATGAATGGCATTAATGCTTTATCAGGTATATATGCATATCTTTTATCTGTCTGTTTTTGTAATTGTTGTTAGCTGATATTGTATCGATCGGCTAGCAAGCAAAGTAGTAAACACAACTATCGAACCCCATGTAAACTCAGAATCTTACGGTGGCTTGTTTCGCTTTCCTCGGTTCAGTTTCTCTTACCTGTAGTACGTGCGTACTGATTAAACATAACTTGTAGTTCGTCTTAAGAAGACTTAATTTGGTTTGCTTTTGATTTTTGTTTCATTGAATTAGTTTTGTTAGCTAGGTTTGTGGGACTGGTGTGCAAAAGTTTTGTAAACACATCTGATTTTATAAAAGTTTGCGGGTATCATCCCTGTTACTTAAAAGATTGTGTGAGATTTTTACATCATCCCCTGAACCATTAAACCTAAACATCCCGAACTAATACTTGTTAGCTTGCTAAAGGTTTTAGGTCCGTTTATTTGCATTCAAAACATTGTCTCAAACTTGTGGTAGGATAGGATTGAGGGATGCAAGGGGGAGGGAGGGTGGCTAGCGGGTGCTAGGCTCCTCCAATAAGCCAGTGATTGTATTAAGATATCATTGTTTAGCCCATAATTTAACGTTTAAAATATATATAAAATTTGGAGGTAGCTAGTTTCTACCTTAAATGGTTTTTATACTTCTTTCTTTATCCTTGAAATATATATAGCTAGTTTCTACTATTGACTTTGATTTTCTTCTTTATCTCACATACATGTTAGTTGTTTGTTGCTTTACTCTTGACAAATATAAATTGTGCATTAACTTTTGTATATATTTTGTTCATGTTTCCTATTTTGGTTTTGTGTTCAATTATTAAAACTATATGAGACTAAAGAGTTCAAGTTATATATAAAGGTGAGCATGGCCAGTTTGAGACGGTTTTTGGCTAAAACCAAACCCAAACTAAAAGTTTGGTTTTAAATTTTTTCGGACATGCATTCGTAAGTTTTGTGATGGTTTATCTTTACCTTTAATTTGTCGGGTTATATAATGAACTTCGGCCCCCTTAACTACAAATTCTGGCCCGCCCCTGGAGGGATGTGTATATGCCGAAATTTAGTAGGATATATGATACGAGAATGAGTTAATTGGTAACCCTGCTTGATTTTTTCCGTGATGATTAGCTTATTTATCGGCGGTCATGTTGTATCTATGAGGACTATTTACGCATATACCTATGTAACTTGTGATTAACTTGGGATAATTAATCTCGGATCATAACTAATCAAATTATTATCAGGTATTGGGATTCTCTCAATTCCATATGCACTCTCATCAGGTGGATGGCTAAGCTTGGTTGTTCTGATGGTGATCGCTCTCGCAGCCTACTTTACTGGCCTTTTGATGCGTCGTTGCATGGACTCCAACCTTCAGTCACCAGCTATCCGGATATAGCTGGGGTCGCATTTGGTCGTAAGGGAAGAATTACAGCATTGGTTTTTACCTGTTTAGAGCTCTATCTTGTTGCAACTGGTCTACTAATACTAGAAGGTGACAATCTACATAAGCTTTCTCCACATTTCGGTTTCAAGATTGGGAACACGAAAATGGATGGAAGACACTCTTTTGTCATTGTGGCGGGGCTCATCATTATGCCTACTCTGTGGCTAAGTGATCTGAGTGTTCTGTCATATCTTTCCTTTGGTGGGGTTCTCTCGTCACTGATAGTGGTTGTTTGTGTTTTATGTGTTGGATTGTCGGGGGACGGATTTCACAACAAGGGGGATCTTGTTAATTTCAAGGGGCTACCAACAGCAGTCAGTTTATACACATTCTGTTACGGAGCTCATGCTATGTTCCCTACCATTTATCTTTCAATGAAAAGAAAAGCCAGTTCCCAATTGTAAGTTCACGGTTAATTTGATATTAGGACTTTGATTATACATTCATTCTGATTTCATCCGTTGTGTGATTAATTGCAGGTTCTAATTATAAGTTTCTTGATATGTACAGCGACATATGTGATAATGGCCATACTTGGTTACGTTATTTATGGCGAGGATGTGCAATCTCAAGTGACACTCAACCTACCCACAGAAAAGCTAGTGCAAAGGTTGCAATATACACAATTTTGGCTGGTCCAATTGCAAAATATGCTTTAACCATAATGCCAATTGCTACTGCGATCGAAAACTACCTACCTGTCAAACACAAAGATAATAACATAATCAGTGCGATGATAAAGACAAGTTTATTGGTTAGTGCGGTGGTATTAGCTATCATATTTCCATCATTTGAGTCTATAACATCTCTTAGTGGAGCAGCTCTTATTGTCATTGTATCATTCGTCCTCCCTTGTGCTTGTTACTTGAAGATCTTTAAAGTTTATAGGAGTTTTGGTGTCGATCTTGTTGTGATTATGGGGTTAGTAGTGTTGGCTATTGTGGTAGGAGTTGTTGGCACATACTCATCCATCCGTGAGACTTTTAAGCATGTCTAGTGTGAGTTGTAAACTCATAACATTGGTTTGTTTTTACATTGATATATGACTGAATTTGGCATTTGGCAATGTTATAATTTTCTGTTTGCTTGTACGCATACAGCATACTGAAGAAGTTTCTAATACGATAAAGATGGAGTCAGATGTCTGTTAGGGAATTAGGGCTGAGCACCAGAGTGATCGAGTCCGTATTAGCTCCTTACACTGTGCATTGGACAACGAGTTTTGAATATACTTAACGTTTTTGCAGATCATATCATCCAAAATGACAAGGTTCAGCACCCAAAAGTCATCATCTCAATACCATATCCAGAATGTAGTTTGTTTACAGCAAATAAATGTGTTGGTGAAAACGATTGCAGAAAACTAATAAACATACCTGATCCCTTTGAGTCGAAACCAAGAAGGGCTTTGTAATATAATATGCCTAAAACATAGATATATATTCAAAACGGCGACCTCTTCAACAAAGGTGAAACGGCCAAAAGATCGACAATCATAAATAAGCGGCCAACTAAACAACATCAAAAACCATGTGGCCAACTAAACATCAATGTAAACTATGACACTGACAGTCTCCAGATTTTCCTAAATAAACTGTTGCACCGTGAGAGATGATCCTATGTGGGACGATAAAGTGTCGTTTCCAAAACTTTTTCTCTTGAAAAAAGAATATGTTTCCTCCAATTGCTTGGATCGACTTGTCTTTCTTCTTGAATAGTTATGTTTATGCCATCTGTGTCATTGATATTGGTTTCCTCGATCTTGTAGAACCAATCAGGCAAGAAAATCTCAATAGCGTAACCTCCAAAAGGGTCGTCAGTATACCTGCCCCTAGTCCTATTATAATGTAAATTGCTTGTGGATTTGCCAGGTTGAAGGACACACCTAGAGACAGAGAGACATCCACCGTTCCTGCAAAGTGTAGAACAAAGATTAAAAAAAAAAGTTCCGGTTAGAGTGCCGAGTACCTTAATGTTTCTTTTTGCTTCAGTTTTACTGTTTTAGTATAAAACAACGTTTTTTTCCAACCCGAAAATTAGATTGTTGGTATTCGCAACTGTAAATCGTGCATACCTTGGAATCCGCCCTCAATAATGGATTCAGCAAATTGGTCGAGTTCTTTAGCATTCTTCATCAGATGATAGTAATACTCGCTGGGTGCAATTTTATTTCCCGTAATCAACTTTATTAAAGGGGTGAAATCCCTCTGTCGCTCGGTTACCTTTTTTGGAACGAATTCCCTCTTTGTCAAAGATTCCTTAGACATGAACTCCTTTGTAGCAGATTCCTCAAAATCTTTTTCGTGTTTCTCAGACATGAACTCCTTTGTAACAGATTCCTCAAAATCTTTTTCTTGTTTCTCCGACATGAACTCCTTTGTAACAGATTCCTCAACATCTTTTTCGTGTTTCTCAGACATAAACTCCCTGTTTGAATCAAAATCCTCAAAATATTCTTTTTTCAATCCAGTCATGGTGCGGAGTAGGTAGAGGGATTTGTCGTCCTCCACCACACGCCACCTAGGGAGCTTGCAGGGTGCAAATCCAATGCGATTTTCCGCCATGTTTAACAGGCGGGCCAGATTCCCAGTTGGTGAATGAAAGGGACTAAACACATCTGAAAATCATTAAAAAAGTGTTATCGACTTACGCATATAACTAGTACACTACAAAATATCTTATTTCCACTAAATATAAAGTTGATGAAGACTTATCCTTTATTCTTTTACTTATTTAGTTTACTTAATTACCAAGATATTGATTAGGAAAATATACTCTAAATCAATCTCCACAATAAGAATAGGAAAGTGGGTCTATCCTTTATTTGGTTTTCCTATAAGTACTCTTCATCTTTTACATTGCACGGAATTTTCTTTCTCTCATAATTACATGTGGCCATTTGATTAACGATCCGTATCATTTGGTATTAGAGCTCTTGGTGCTCAAAAGACAAACTCGTAATTCCAATCGTGGGAGGCTCAGGCAGATGGCAATCATGATATCGTTGTAGAGATCTCGAGATTCAGCAGAGATGCAGAATAATGAAGAAACTTTGGGATGCGGGGAAGATGAGTATCGGCAATCTCCACCATAACTTTCGACCAAATCGTGATGATCCTTGCGTAACTTGGGAATGAAAATAGAGATTCATTCGATAAAGCACACAGACGACTTTATTGATTGGTTAAGCACGGATATTTGATCAATGTACTGATCGGTTAAAGGTAAAGCTCGTGGCCATTAAGCGAATTGCGTCCCTTTGTGGGATCATCACAGATGAAATCACGGGTTTAAGATGAAGAAGTTATTACAAGAGAAGTTCCTTCCGGTCAACCATCGACAAGAAGCCTCCTTGAATACCACAATTTAACCCATCGAAACACATCGAGTTGAAGATTTTATTGCATGTTCGATGAGATGCATATTATTGGTTTTCTAGGTGCTTTAACCTATTTACGATGTAGTACAAGCTAAATTGGTCTTTTCGATGTATGTCGATTGGCCCATAAAGTTGAAAAAAACAAGGGGCGATTCACGGAAGTCGATTTACACCTTCATCCGACAATGCCCATGAAGTCATCTACAACAAAGCACGACATTCCAGTACTGTACAAACATAAACTTTATCAATTCTTTACACCTAATTTACTCGCAAAGAGGAAGCATGAAGATATTGAGTGTGGAAAATTTTATTACGCTTATAAGTGCAAATTTCTTTCTATATGGTCAAGTGCAAAAATGTGCTCAAGTGACATATATGTTGTAGTGATAGTTCTTTATCGGAATCAGATATACGCACCATTGATAACATCACGGACAAGAGACCCATGTTTGTCATCACACTTTAGGATGCACACATCCCGAGAGTCATGTTGATCATATTGGAAACCTTTGGTGTTAAAGAAACGAGAAAATGAGCCGACCGGTCTGACCCTTAAGAAATTGGAAGAAACGAGCCTAGCAACTGAGGACGCCATCTATGATCAAAAGACAAATTAACAAGGTTAGCTCTAAATAATAACTTCGTTGGGATGAAAACGGTTATGAGGATATCTGCTAAAACAATTTGTACTGTTGTACATAGATATTTCTTTGAGTTTAAATGGCGGTTATCAACTCAGAAACTAGTCACAGAAAGTCATTTGTTTATATGTTTACAATGTAACAGCAAAAACGAAATATCCATACTCACTGTTATAGCTTTCGTTTGGATAGTAATGTTGCCACTTGACTAAAAGAGTTTATGTTGATGTCCCCAAAACAGTCTTCATGTAAAAAACTACAGTAACAGATCAGACCCTTCGAACGCTAGTTTCCGATTTACAAAAGCAAAATTCCCCCTTTAGCAAAAACATCCATAACTTTTAAGATTCCCAAATGCCTGTTTATACGGGTTCGAGATATCATGATTGTTCTGATATAACGTCAACAAATATTCACAAATGAACACTATAATCATAAAGTAAAAAAATAAGCTCAACAAAGTGACAAACATAAAATAGCAATCCGAGACTCGAGATTAACCATTTTTGGAAATAACAGCCATACATTTTACAAAAAAAGGCTACAAAGTCAATATGCTAGATTATCAGCCAACATTCAAGACCCGTGGGTCGAAAATCGGAAACTAGCATGTGTTCAAAGTACTCCCTGCCTAGGGTGACTACTCGAGTACTCGTTACAAGGTAGCTGGCAGCTCGAGTACCAACTACCGAGTTTTACACCCATATTGCACAGTCTATCTTACTCTAAAAGCAATGCAAAAACAGAAAATCCCAAAACCCAAATTCAAGATCCTTTGTCAAGATTCAATAGTCTAAAATCAAAAACTAGTGTTTATAGGGTAAAAAATGTAAGATATTTGAATGTATAAGAATCATTTCTGTAAGTTTCAGAAACAAGTAAGCAGTTGTAAAAAAGATTTGAACTTTATAACTAGAAATTTTATAAAAACAAAAACCCAAAATTTATATAATTCTTTTGGATGGAAACAATAAAGATTTAAAGTTTAACTTTAGTTTCTTGACTGAAAGTAACCAAAATATTGGTACCAAAAGCATAGTAACAAATGACATACATAATTATAAGCACAAATGATTAAAAAAACATCATAATTCGTATTTTTTTTTTTTTCAAATTCATCCTTTTTAGGGTATTTTGCGAATTTTTTTGACAATTTAGCCCCTCTTAGCTAATTGAAAATTTTTTTTCCGGAAGGGCAAAAATGTCACATAGTACCCTAAAAATGATGAATTTGAAAGAAAAGTACCCACAAAAGCAAAAATTTTGTTCGCTACCACGAAGAGGAAACCATGGCAAGTATGAGACTTTTTTTAATCATTTGCCCTAATTATAACTACTTAACAAAAACATAGTAAGTAAAGATGTTTTTTTTTTTTTTTTTTTTTTTTTTTTTTACCTGAGATTTAATGTTTGGATACTAGAATATGGTCGGAAGAGAATATTCTAGGGCTGTAAGAAAACACCACTCCTAGTCTTTCATGTTATTTTTCATTCTCCACACTAAATTTTCACACTTTTTTAAAGTGTGTAAAATTTTATTGGTTTATTAACACTTAATTACATTTAAAAATTGTTTACATTAATAAGTGTGAAAAAAATTATAAATTCCACACTTTTGTATCAAATAAAATCTCTAACACCCAAATTCTCTACACTTTGACAAAGTGCGAGAATCTTTGGGTCCCCACACTTTGAAAAGTGTGGAGAATTTGGGTTCACACCTATAAGCACTGTTCTAAAAGGCTCGCAAAGGCTCCGTAAAGGCCTCGCAAAGGCGTGAGGCTTGGTCATGCCGCCACGCCGCCTTATGGTAGATGTTTTTGTAAACTCGATATTTATGAGTTATGATATAAATATATAAAGGCGTAAGGCTTGGTCGCGCTATTTATAACCTTACTTTCGGGTTTACTTTAGGATAGAGGTATGGTCTGTTTATATTCAACCTCCTTCATATGTCTTTTAGATGGGATTGAGTATTGTTGTTGTTGTTGTTCACTTAAGCCACTAAACTATTATCAGGTATTGGGATTCTCTCAATTCCATATGCACTCTCATCAGGTGGATGGCTAAGCTTGGTTGTCCTGATGGTGATCGCATTTGTTTTTCCTTGTTTAGAGCTCTATCTTGTTGCGACTGGTCTATTACTAATACTAGAAGGTGACAATTGTTGGGATTTTAGAACTACGTTAGCCAAGTAACGCATACGAGTACGCAGCGGATTTGGATCTAGTTATCGCAATTAGGTTAACACGTAATAATAAACTTATGTGAACGAACAAGAAAACCAAACGAAACTCCAAGTATCTAACGTAGATACCTCTATGAGTATCACACACAAACACGATAACCATACGTTCGATAAAGAGCTAGTCGAGAACGTATGATAATCCAATCAACCTTTGACACCACTTGAATATAACACGAACAAGAAAATCACCAAGAAATCAAACTTGTATTCTGCCCGAGCTAGTTCTGTCCGAGAAGACAAAACCCTTTAACACCCGATATCGGACAATGAAGTGTCCGAGATCTTTTCTGCTTCTGTCCGAGAAAGAAGATCACGACCAGAATTAAAAACCCACTTCTGCTGCTGCTATTCGACTTGGAATCAGGAACAAGTAAACCTCCAATTATCTAAACCTAAACACTTGAGTCGAAGCAGGATTAATCAAAACCAAAAACCTAATGGACTTAGGGAACAAGTCGACTTAGATTTTGAGCTGGGGAAAAACTGGATCGGTTTAGATAATGCGTACATGTTGAGGAGGGTGCGTTTGTTTATATACAAAACAAACCGCCATTGTCTTTGGGCTATGACTTGTCCTCTTTTCTGTCTTGTCCGATCAGTGAACCCAAGGCCCAAGGCTTGTCCACTTTTGACCCAAGTAGGAACTTAAACAAGCCCATGTGTCGTCCAAAGTGATCGGGTCAAGTAGCATGCATATCGGGTATGTCTAATTCAAGTATCAAATACGTTCTTCGACACGTATACTCGTGTGTGCCCCCACACACTTTTAGTGTTTTGTCGTGTTTTAAACTCACACAAACCAACAACAATCTACATAAGCTTTCTCCACATTTCGGTTTCGAGATTGGGAACACGAAAATGGATGGAAGACACTCTTTTGTCATTGTTGACAAAAGCTCATCATTATGCCTACTCTGTGGCTAAGTGATCTGAGTGTTCTGTCATATCTTTCCTTTGGTGGGGTTCTCTCGTCACTGATAGTGGTTGTTTGTGTTTTATGTGTTGGATTGTCGGGGGACGGATTTCACAACAAGGGGGATCTTGTTAATTTCAATGGGCTACCAACAGCAGTTAGTTTATACACATTCTGTTACGGAGCTCATGCTATGTTCCCTACCATTTATCTTTCAATGAAAAAGAAAAGCCAGTTCCCAATAGTAAGTTCACCGGTTAATTTGATATTAGGACTTTGATTTTACATTCATTCTGATTTCATCCGATGTGTGATTAATTGCAGGTTCTAATTATAAGTTTCTTGATATGTACAACGACATATGTGATAATGGCCATACTTGGTTACGTTATTTATGGCGAGGATGTGCAATCTCAAGTGACACTCAATCTACCCACAGAAAAAGCTAGTGCAAAGGTTGCAATATACACAATTTTGGCTGGTCCAATTGCAAAATATGCTTTAACCATAATGCCAATTGCTACTGCGATCGAAAACTACCTACCTGTCAAACACAAAGATAATAACATAATCAGTGCGATGATAAAGACAAGTTTATTGGTTAGCACAGTGGTACTAGCTATCATATTTCCATCATTTGAGTCTATAACATCTCTTAGCGGAGCAGCTCTTATTGTCATTGTATCATTCGTCCTCCCTTGTGCTTGTTACTTGAAGATCTTTAAAGTTTATAGGAGTTTTGGTGTCGATCTTGTTGTGATTATGGGGTTAGTAGTGTTGGCTATTCTGGTAGGAGTTGTTGGCACATACTCATCCATCCGTGAGACTTTTAAGCATGTCTAGTGTGAGTTGTAAACTCGTAACATTGGTTTGTTTTACATTGATATATGACTGAATTTGGCATTTGGCAATGTTATAATTTTCTGTTTGCTTATGCGCATACAGCATACTGAAGAAGTTTCTAATACGATAAAGATGGAGTCAGATGTCTGTTAGGGAATTAGGGCTGAGCACCAGAGTGATCGAGTCCGTATTAGCTCCTTACACTGTGCATTGAACAACGAGTTTTGAATATACTTAACGTTTTTGCAGATCATATCATCCAAAATGACAAGGTTCAGCACCCAAAAGTCATCATCTAAATACCATATCCAGAATGTAGTTTGTTTACAGCAAATAAATGTGTTGGTGAAAACGATTGCAGAAAACTAATAAACATACCTGATCCCTTTGAGTCGAAACCAAGAAGGGCTTTGTAATATAAGATGCCTAAAACATAGATATATATTCAAAGCGACGACCTCTTCAACAAAGGTGAAAACGGCCAAAAGATCGACAATCATAAATAAACGGCCAACTAAATAACATCAAAAACCATGTGGCCAACTAAACATCAATGTAAACTATGACACTGACAGTCTCCAGATTTTCCTAAATAAACTGTTGCACCGTGAGAGATGATCCTATGTGGGACGATAAAGTGTCGGTTTCAAAACTTTTTCTCTTGAAAAAAGAATATGTTTCCTCCAATTGTTTGGATCGACTTGTCTTTCTTCTTCGGAATAGTTATGTTTATGCCATCTGTGTCATTGATATTGGTTTCCTCGATCTTGTAGAACCAATCAGGCAAGAAAATCTCAATAGCGTAACCTCCAAAAGGGTCGTCAGTATACCTGCCCCCTAGTCCTATTATAATGTAAATTGCTTGTGGATTTGCCAGGTCGAAGGACACACCTAGAGACAGAGAGACATCCACCGTTCCTGCAAAGTGTAGAACAAAAGATTAAAACAAAAAAGTTTCGGTTAGAGTGCCCGAGTACCTTAATGTTTCTTTTTGCTTCAGTTTTACTGTTTTAGTATAAAACAACGTTTTTTTCCAACCCGAAAATTAGATTGTTGGTATTCGCAACTGTAAATCGTGCATACCTTGGAATCCGCCCTCAATAATGGATTCAGCAAATTGGTCGAGTTCTTTAGCATTCTTCATCAGATGATAGTAATACTCGCTGGGTGCAATTTTATTTCCGTAATCAACTTTATTAAAGGGTGAAATCCTCTGTCGCTCGGTTACCTTTTTGGAACGAATTCCCTCTTTGTCAAAGATTCCTTAGACATGAACTCCTTTGTAGCAGATTCCTCAAAATCTTTTTCGTGTTTCTCAGACATGAACTCCTTTGTAACAGATTCCTCAAAATCTTTTTCTTGTTTCTCCGACATGAACTCCTTTGTAACAGATTCCTCAACATCTTTTTCGTGTTTTGAAATGTTACCCTGGACACACCCAATTTGCCAAAAATCATTAGAAGTATGTGGTCAAAGTGCAGACTAAACAACATCAATCTTTAGCGCATCAACAAACATCAATACAGTTTTCTCAAAGTCTTGTTGCAACAGAGACATGATCCTATGTGGGGCGCCAGAGGGTCGGGTTGCATATATCCTTCGTGTAAAAAAACAATAAATTTCCTCCGACTGTTTGAATGCACTCTCCTTTCTTCTTGGGAATCCTTATTTTCCATAACCCACTCGTATGGTGTTGCTTGGAATCCTGGACATTGAAGAGCCTTTCTGGTAAAAAAATCTCAAATGCATAACCTTGAAAAGGGTCGTCAGTCTCCTGACCCGCAGCATCTCGTCCCCCTAGTCCCAAGATGATGCGAATTGCTTGTGGATTTTGCAGCTTGTGGGACACATGAAAAGGGAAAGTGACAGCACGGGTCATTCCTGTATAGAATAAAACAGAATATTTAAAAAAATCGCACCACTTTTAGTGCATGGCTTACCATTAGCTAAAGTATATGTTTTCGTTCAACTTGTTTTAGTCATTGTACTTTTGTGATTAGTCATTTTATGTCTCGTCTGATCATAAAAGATGACTGTGTCATGCTTAAGTCATTAAGCGAGACATGAATCATCTTTTAATGACTTCAGATGTAAACAAACTACAGTGACCAAAACGGATAGCTAAAAAAGTACATTACTATTTTATTTATAGTAAAACCTCAAAATATTATATTACTGTGATACATGTAAAAGTTGAAACGATACCGCTTGCTGGTATAGTTAATCTGGGGCTTTCTTTGAAATCGTGCATCACATGAAAGTAATACTCAGAAGGTTCCGAATTGATTTGTCTCATCTCTTGTTGTCTCATCGCATGTAATAGAAAAGACATGTTCCCCTCTCGGTGCTTTTCATCATTGGGGTGGATTGCAAACATGTACTCCTCTTGTAGAACAGATTCCTCAGATTCCGTAACACAGATATCAGACACCGGATACTCCTCGCTTTGAGTAGGCAGGGCACGGAGTAGGTAGAGGGCTTTGTCGTCCTCCTTCACATTCCACCAAGGGACCTTGTGGATTCCAAATTTGATATTATTGATACCATCCGCATAGTTTAGAAGCCGTAGCAGATTCTCAGTTGGTGTGACACGAGCATCAAACGCAGCTGAAATCATAAAACAAATATCTTATTGTGCAAACATAAAAGTGATATAACCATGTCTACACCCAGAAGTCTAAAGGTCATTTTGTTACACCTAAATTTCTCGTGCAAGAGGAAGTATGAGGAAATTAGAGCGTGGACAAATTGGACATTTGTAGACGCTTGTAAGTATAAAGTTTTTTTCTTTACTATTTTAAGTGCAAAGAATGTGTTGTTTTCTAACGGGGATCAAATATACGCACAGTTGACAACATGATGGGCCATAGACCCTGGTTTACTGTCACACTTAAGGATGCAGACATCCTCAGAGTCACGCTTATCATATTGGAAACACCTGGTGTTATAGAAGCGAGAAGATGAGGCCATCGCTCTGACCCTCATGAGATTCGGTGCAACGCGTTTAACAATAGACGAAGCCATCTAACATCAAAGAACAAAGCAAACACGGTTAGCAAATTCATTGATAAAAATGATTATGAGGATAGAAAGTAAACATGAGCACAAAGTTAGAAACTAAAAAGGCTTATTTGTTGCTGAAAAAAAGTTCGAAATTACAAATAAAAACTAGGGCTAGTGGCCTCTAAATGTATCATAGTTGTCATGATTTCCTTTTATATGTATCGAATAATTTTTTTTTGCTATCATGTGTACTAAAGTTAATTTTTGGGGCATTTTTGTGTACTTTATGACCATTTTGCCCCTCCCGAGTTTATAAATTTAGGGACAAAATGGTCATAAAGTACACAAAAATGCCCAAAAATCAAGTTTAGTACACATAATAGAAAAAAAATTGTTCGATAAATATAAAAGGAATAAGTGACAACTATGATACATTTTGGTGCCATTAGCCCTAAAAACTACTAACAAGTGACTGAAAATAGCTAAAAAGAACAATAGAATTACAAAAGCGGACCTATACAGTATACACGGCAAATTTATACATTTCCGATTTTTTGAAGTTGAACACTAGTTTTCCAATTTCAATCCCTGAATCATGAACTATTCTAGAATCTGAATTCCTATTTAAAGGGGCTTGCGATACACAAAGTCAGAAAGATACAAGATATTCCAAAATCCAAATGCCAATTCTGCTATTCACGACTGATATATTTATTTGCACAAAAGAAAAAAACATCAATACAAAAAAGACACTACCAAGTTTATGCTATAACAACAATCACAGAAAAGTGAAATACAGAGAATTTCATAAACATAAGTCAAAATTTTCTATTTTTCTTAGTAAATTAAAACCAAAACCACTACAAACTATACTTGATTAAGATCTGAAACTCAAAGGGTCCAAAATGTAGACAGTTAGGGTATAAGGTCCACTTTTGTAATTTATTAAACAAAATCTTTTGGCTATCAAATGTCAAATGATAAAACATTAGCAATCCCAAACACCCCCATATCTTCCGGGGTGTTTGGATTAGCTTATTTTTTAAGTTTACGGGTTCTTTTTAAAACAAAAAAGCTCGTAAGGTTACTTTTCTCGACATATGAGCTTATCAATAGGAGCTAATGGCCACTTGATAAACTCATGAGCGAAAAAGTGAGGACATCCGTTTTGAAAATCAAATAAGCCCGGAAATTAAGCTAATCTAAACACTCCTTACTCTAACATCAATCACACCCACAAGCACACACAAACAACCCAAAAGAATGCTAATTCAATATTCACGGTTTTCCCCTAACAACATCCATACATTTTAGAAAAATACACTACAAATCACAGAATCTAACTTATTCAAACAACAATCACCACAAAGCATTGGGGAAAAAGAGGATTACAAAACCCAAATTCAAGTTCAGGGATTCTTTGTCAAGATTCGAGACTTGTGGGTCGAAAATTGGACAGTAATGTCTGAAGGGTCCAAAATGTAAAGGGTTGTGATGTATAAGGTCCACTTGTGTAACATTTCCTAACAAACAAACACCTAAGACTAGAGGTAGTGGTGACACTCACTCACCTTCCGCGTCAGCGTTACCTCAGTTTTCTCTCTCGTCTCACTTCCCCTCACACTCTCTTACCTTTCAACCCTAGTGGTCACACCCACTCACATTTGTTTAAAATACCCACTTTATACAAACATACCTCACACACTCTTACTTCCTTTTGTTTCGCCTCTGTCACGCGTTAGAAATGATGAAGGTACTAGGGTCACGAGTGAGGATGAGGTTTTGGTGAGAGCCATCACACCCACTACCTCTAGTCTAAACATTTTATATCCCGAAAGCAGTCTTTTTACCCTTAGGTAAGTGTGTAACCCTCTAACTACTATGTTTTTTTTAAAGACAATTTTTTCACACCCTATACCACATGTTTCATAATATAGGACAGATGCCTCCAGCGAGGCATGAACCCGCATCCACTAGGTTGGTGGGCAACTCACATACCACTAAACCAAAAGACTTTAGTTCTCCAATGTTTTATTTTTTAACTTTAAAGTAACTAAAATTTAGTACATAAATGCATCAATATATGCTCATATCTTATAACTATCAGATATTCAAATGACATACAAAGTAAGTAATAAACAGAAAAAAAATAAATAAATAAATAAAACATAGTACCTATAAAGATGATTTACCTGAGAATTCATGTCCGGATACTAAAATTTGGTCGGGAGAAAAATTCTAGGTTTGTGAAAATTGGGGGTAAATAAAGGAAGGAAAATGAATTGTAAGCCTAAAACTAAAACCTAAATGTAGACCTAAAGATGTGATTGGTTAATTTGAAAACTTAATTGGTTAAAAATGATGAGAGAGAATAAATGTGGGACACTTGTCATGAATTGTATGGATTAGGTCTAATAGTATACGAAGTGGCCCTTAATGTTTCATAACAGATTCAATGGTGCTTATAAGTTATATATAAAAGAAAAGGAAATGATATATGCACACAGCTTTTATTAAAAAGGTTTCGCCAACACATGCTAAGAGCACAAGGTACATTCTGGTGTCGTGAAAAAAAGTGTTGACACCTGAACATTTTTTCTATAAATAATAGAATCTATCACTCATCACAAAACACCACTCCCTCATATAAAAGTGGTGCCATGAGTGGAAGTGGTGCCATATGCACACATAAACCAGTAAAACACAAATACAACACACACACACACACAAAAACTCTCAACATGAGCCGGTGGGTACGGGGCGACCCCCGAGAGCATGAGGAATGGTATGTTGTTGGAGCCATGGAGCTCTGCTGGGGGATGGCACGAGAGCCATAATGCACTCTACCGTAGGCTCTAAATATCATCCTTTGGTTAATTATAGAATTAAACTTAATTAGTGAGTTGATTTGGGCTTAGGTGACCCAAAGACGTTTGCATGGTTCCAAAATAGAAATTTTAGTAGTAATATTTAGTTGATTTATGTTATGTTACTAGGTTTTAAGTTGGAAGAGTTAAGATAGTGTTGCTAGATGCTCATATCAGTTGTGTAACTTGTGTTAGTGACGAAATCATTGAGCTTTCAAGTTCGAGGAAAAATAATAAAAAAGTTATTTAACATCATGTTTGCATTAATGTTTCATTGTTCTTGTGACATGGTCCATGAATAGGACTCTTGTGGGATGAGTTAAAGACTAGCTTGTTTTGTTTGATGAAATGAAATAGTAATAAATAATGGAGTAAACGACGAAATATAATACATGAGGTAATGAAATGTTTCATCACCACTATAATCATGTTTACGTGGTATAATAGTATGCACTGAAGTCAATAAAAAAAATGATCAATGCTCTTCTGTCTCATATTAAGTGTGCACATTGTTATTTAAGAATGTCTGAAAATAAGTGTTTACTTTACATTTCAACCAATAAAAATAGACTTTAGTGGGTAGTCGTGATATTTGATTAGTGTGAAGTGTGATTAATCGGATTTTCTAAAAACTTTGTGTATAATAATTAGTTAAAAAGGGTTTTTATGTAATTTTGATGGCAATGTAAGATCAAGGGGTGTCGACGTGTCGTGAAGAGCCAAAGCTCTTTATTGGGCCCCATCGGGTGCCACCACAATTCAACACTCCCACTTCAAAATAACTTCACATTTATAATAATACAAAACAATCTCTTTATTTGGGCCCCACCCATCTCAATTTATTTTATTTTTTTTTTCAAACAAAAAAAATATAAACTAACAAAGAAACTTTTTAAATATTTAAAAGTATAATTTAAAACTTTTTAAATGTTTAAAAGTATAAACTAATTTTCGTAAATGTTTAAGGGTATAAATTAAACTTTTAATGTCTAATGGTATGAATTGAAACTTGTATATATTTAAAAGGTTAAAAAAAAAAAAAAAAAAAAAAAAAAAAACTGTTCGTGTCTTTCATCTTAAAAACATACACACATACTCAATTAAACACAAAACACAATTTAAAAAAAAAAAAAAAAAAAATATATATTGTTTGTCTTTTTCTTCTTTACTTCCCCGGCGAGAGATGGCGAGGGGTGTTGTGTGGTGGCGAGCTGACACGCCAGAAGTGGCGAGCTTGCTCGTCACCATACCTTATGCTCTAAGTCGTAACGAAAAATAAAAATAAAGATCCCTTATGAATGAAAATGATAGTTTCCATGTAATGTGTTAATATCCTGTCTAACGAGACATTCCATTAGTCTTCCTCCGCCCTAAAATTATTGTCACCAGATTTAAAAATAAATAAAAATAAAAACTACCCTCCTTAACCATTCAAATATTATCACCAAAGTCTATTCTAATTGATTAAAATACTAAGTGAGACAATTATTTTTGGGATCTCGGAAAATTGGACAACAATTTTGACATCATGAGTCTATTCCAAACTTCATTACAAGATACGAAACACATTGTGTAAATTGTGCTTGTACATGTTAAGGAAAAAAACAAGGCTTTTGAATCTCACCTTTTTTTCCCGCCCAAATGAAAGGCACTACTAACAAAAAGACAAAACACTGAAGGGGGCAACTTGTAAACATCTAGAAAGGCGAGGGACTTATTAGTTTATAATTTTTTCATTTCTTACATAAAAAGCTGTACAGTTTTCACAACAAACCTTGAAATTTACTTGAGCTAAAATTCCATCTTCAAGAAGTTAAATATCAGGTAAAAATCATCTTTTAGTTACTGGCTTTTGTTTTCTTTCTAATTTTGTATGGCATTTAAAATTTGTTCATGTTAATGAGGAGGAAATCTTTGACTTAGATGTACGTGGGCTAACCGGTGTATTTCACGGCGGTGTTGTTCAAAATCATAATCTATGTCCAAATATGTTGTTATGTTTGTTGTCTGTGCAGGCTTATTATGAAGGACTCATTATGCTCATCTTCCATTCTTGAATATGAAGTCTTATAAAGAAATGCTGCACATGAAGTATTGTTGAAAGTTGAGGGGGGCTTGTTGTATCTCTTTTGCTATAAAAGAGTAAACCCTGGCTAGGGTTATAATCACTCATTCATACGCAGTCTTCTTCTTGACTGCTGTATCACTCTCTCACAAAACATATATGTTATGATCTGTTGATCCATACATATTAGTTCTTTGATCATTTGATCTTGTTTAAGTCTTGCAACAGTTTGATTGTTATTGTTCAAACTGTGCAGACTATTGTACCTTTGATTCATGAATAAAGTGAACTTGTTGCTCGCTTGTTTGTTTGATACCATCGCACATGGTATCGAGCTATAAACTCTTGATTATCTTGAAACCCCGATCTCTAGGGTTTTCTATATTGGGGTTTTAACCACGATATCTCCGGTGGTTCGTATTTGTGATTACGGGAACGTTTGTGGTAATTGGATTGATTTCTCGATCCTATCGGTGCTCAATTGAAACAAATTAGGGTTTGTTTCAAAACCCTAACTAGTTTCTGATTTGGGGGTTTTACTCTTGGAGTGCTGGGATTGGTGTTTCTGATCCTACTGGTGCTAAATCAACATAAATTAGGGTTTGTTCCAAAACCCTAATTGATTTCTGATTTGGGGGTTTTGTTCTTGGAGTGCTCTTTGGTTCTATTTGATCATAATCATCCCTAGACTAAGTGAATCTAGGGTGATTGTGTTTGGTCTTCTCTTCTTCCGCTGCACAAAGCAATGTAAGTACTTCTCCCTTTCTTGTTTAACAGCATTCAAGTTGTGTGGGTGCAAACGGGTAGGTTAACTCCTTGATCTACCACCTCTGAGTGGTGTGAATACTTGCTCTGGCCTACCCCAGTCCACAGGCTTGGTGCTTGTTGAACCGTGGGTGTGAGTTTTACTTTTCTAGTTCATTTATTTTTTCTTCTAGACTGAAGGAGGATAGGACTAGCTAGGCTGGATGTAACACCCCAACCCGCTAAGGGTAGAAGTATTACAAAATGGTGTCATATCAAAGCATACATAATGAACATAACAAAACAGCGGAAGTCTTAAATAAATAACCAAAGGAAGAATTCAGCCAACACGGCTCAAACGTTACATAAGTTCATCGAAAATAAAAGGAATAATCCAAGACATAAATAAGCATAATCCGAGTCTAAATAATGTCAACATAATCAAGCATAAACTAAGATGACTAAAGCCATAAATCCGCCTATCCGCTCATCACTCAAACCCATAGCTAAGATCCCAGCTTCTAGCTTAATTACCTGCCGCATGGAAAGAAAACGCGGCTGAGCTTAAAAAGCCCAGTGAACAGATGATAAGGTTTTAAAAGGTACCATTTTGAGGGGTCGTTTAAGTCCTTATTTGATCACTTTTGTATCCGTTATTGCTTAATATCGTTCCTTTTCACTTTTTAGGTCTTGTGAAGGCAAAATCTTGGAATGGCACTTATTTGGACGAAAGCGCGAATATATGAAGAAAATGGCCAAAGTCGAAATCGAGACACTCACGATTCTTTGAAAGTATAAAGCGACGGCGTCGGTGCTATTTCGACGCCGTCCAGTATTATGTGGTCGGGTCGAACTCAAAACTCGTGTTTTCAAGAGGCGGCGTCTAGTTGTGAAGGAGTAGGCCGTCGCTACTCGAGGCGGCCTAGATGCGATCCGCACGACGTCGGAAGTCGAAGAGGACGGCGTCACGGACATAAGGTGGCGCCGTTGCAAGGTTAACGTGGCCAAGACGAAACCCTAATGGCGGCGACACGGCGGCGTCACTAAACATAAGGTGGCCGTCGCAATTGTAATCTTATATATAGAATCCGAATTTTTCGGTCTTTGTGTGGAGAGTCTTTGGAGTAAAACCTAAAACCGAACCTAAGGTGTCTTGTACACGATATTTTAGGGTTTTTAACCCTATCTTACACCAAGATAAGTCTTTGCTTCATTAATTCAATTATGTCTTTGATTATTTGTGTGTATGCTTGCATGTTCTCCATGTCCGCTAATTTATTTGTGTGTTTGCTTAGGAAGTATGAAACTTAATTATTAAATATTGATTGGTTGTTTCTTATCTTAGTTGATTAATGATCTAGTAATGCGATAGGTCATTCGTTGTGTACTTAATGCTTGATTCATCTTTGTGAACCTTAGAGTATGATTACACGAGTGATTGTAGGCTAAACCATCCGAAGAGCGCCTTAGAGTAGGAGTCTATAATCTCTAAGTGGATTTGTAGACAAGACCCTTTGGTAAGTTCAAAGAGTTAGGGAGAAACGCATACCCTACAACTTTAGAAACACAACGCAACTAGGAATAAGGCGTGACACTCAACCATCAATAGGAGATAATTAAGGAGTAATACAAACTAAGTAAACACATCTTTAAACTATCATACGAGCACACATTAATTAGACATAGACTCCCACAACCTTAGTTTAGATAATTAGATAATAGTAGAGTAATCGGTGAAATACCAACCCCCAAATCCAATACCGAGATTCGTACATTTCCATTTTCATAAAATATAAAAGATAAAAATAATCTTCTTCAACCTTAACCTTAGCGTAGTAACTCCTACTAGCATTCCTATTCCCCAGAGAGCGATATCAATACCGTGGCTTACCCTAATTACTACACTACAACGATTAGGTTCACGCCTAGGGTGTTATAAAACTTGCTCGAAGAAAAGGAAGTTCCTTTGACCCCGAGCGACGCGTGTGTAGCGTTATCAAGTTTTTGGCGCCACGCTGGGAATAGAATAGCTAGTTAGTAGTCCACCTCGTTTAGGTTTCTTTGCTTGATTCCTATCAAGTAAACTTTTTCTTATTTTTAGATTTCTCTTAGTCTATCCCCTTCTTCGTGACCTTTGTTCGTAATTCCATCACTTTTCATCATGGAAGGTGATAACCCACTACCATTCATCAACCCACCACCAAATGACCCGCCAAGAGCCCGTACTCTTGGTGAATACTCGAGACCAAGCCACCTAGGCTATAGGAACACCATTGAGCTTCCGACCAAGCCCAAACTACGGCCTGCGATCCGACACCATCCGGTTGGTGCAAAACGGATGTGCATTCCATGGACTTCGTTCAAGATCCAAATCGACATCGAGGATTTCCTCAAAATCGTCGATTCCATCGATCTTGATGCTACTACTCGGGAGACCACGCGCTGCGTCTCTTCCAATTCTCTACGGGATCAAGCTAGTAATTGGCTTGAGCGACTTCCCGGCTCCATCTCAAGTTGGGATGATCTTACTTCTCGCTTCCTTGCTCAATTTTTCCCACGGGAGAACCACTAAGCTTAGGAATGACATCTTGATGTTTCAACAACGTCAAGGTGAATCTCTCTGAAGCATGGGCCCGATTCAAGGACTTACTTCTTAAAGTCCTCATCACGGCATCGATCTTTGGCTCCAAGTCCAAATTTTTATGATCATGTCAACTTTCCCACTAAGCGATCCATTGACCAAGCGGCGGTGGAAAACTTAGTGATCTCACCGAGAAGAATCATGGGAAATAATAGAGGACCTCGCCTCTATGACAACGAAAGTTGGGATGACCCCGTGAGCTGCCCAAAACCGTCAAGGCAATCTCCTTGCCTCCTCCCGACCGTGGGATGATCGAACTTGAAGATCAAGTTAAATTCCTCATGAGTTCCTACAAAATCCTAAATCCTCACGACAAGTGAATCAAATCACTCTACCTTGTGAATTATGCGGTGGTCCCCATGACACTCGTGGATCGCTCAAGGCTCTCGAACAAGCTTTTGCGGACTACGCCTCCATACGTGCCGGCGGAGCGGGAGAAAGTGGTACACTTTCAAACCCGAACAAAACAACTTAGGAAACTCATACAACCCCTCATGGAGAAATCACCCTAATCTTAAGTGGAACCAAAACTCAAGCACACCCCAAAGTTCATCTAGTTAGCCTAATAGGTTCAATTCTTCTAATACCGGAACCCCACTAATCTTGAAGCAATTGCATCTAGATTTTTGTCATCCCAAGAAACTCGATTGAATAAGCTTGAAGCGATTTTAAGCAAAAGCAGGCGAGATGACAACCAAGCTTGATGCCCTCTTAAAAGCCTTCAATGAGCGGAAATTGGAGCACTCCCAGTGATACCATTAAGAACCCAAAAGTGAATTCGATTGCATCGACTTCATGTTCCAGTTCACCATGGGAGAGTGCACATCCATGCCCTCTCACCCAACAGTTCATTCGGTAAATGCTATCAAAAGGGTTCCAAGTCATCCAAGAAATACCAAGGCCCAGCACCTTTGGTAAAGCCTACTCTTGAGAAACCCGTCAACCAAGAATCCAAACCTAGTTTAGAGGAGGAGTACAAGGAACTCCATCAAGAAAACCGATCCTTGAAGTCTTAGCTCATGCACCTTATTATAATGCTTTAAAAGAAAAATATGAGTTAGAACTTAGGCTTGGAAAACATGGGTCCGCCTTTGTGCGAAACAACTTACCTAAGAAGTTAGATGATCCCGGCTATTCACTCTTCCGTGTAGACTTGGAACTTCCAAGCCACTCGATGCTTTAGCCGATTTAGGATCATGCATCAATCTCGTTCGTTGTCCCTTCATAGAAGCCTCAACCTAGGTAAAATTGAACCAACGGAAACTATCTTAGGATTAGCGGACGGTAGTATAGCACGTCCGGTTGGAATAATAAAGGACATGGTAGTACATGTAGGAGAGTTGACTCTTTTGGCCGACTTTCATGTACTCGACATGAATAAGGACCCGACATGCCCATTACTAGTTGGAAGAGGATTTTTAGCTACCGCTAGTGCCATCATTGATTGTAAGATGTCCAAAATAGTGGTAGGAGAGGGGAATGCTAGATCCGTTTACGATGTTAAAAAACATACATACTATAAGGATGAGGAAATCCCACAAGAGATAGGGTTGGATAGAGAGCCTTCTCGATATGGACCTTGGATTGAGAAGAACATCATAGGCCCCAAAGACCTTTTTACCTAGATAAGGCCTTTGCTAGTGCGACAACTTTCCAAGAACAAGAATTGGCTAGGGATATAGAAGTGAACCCGTTCGAGGGCCTTAGTATTTAGGAAGATGACCGAGTTCCTAGGAAGCTTGCCGTTAACCTTGTCATGAATAAGTGGATAGTTGAGAAATCCGAACACATGTGGAATTGGAATAGACCGCCTAGTGATGGTAATGGAAGGTGGCACATTAGGATACAAATTTATGATCCCGATGGTGAGATGTTTGAAAAGGCATATTTAACCGAGCGTACTACTAGGAACTTGAATGATAAGTTTGATCCTTACGACATTATTGAGGATAGACTTACGATATCGATGCGTAGGAACACGACTATGAGTCTAGCTACAAGACTCTTAAATAAAGAAAAGCGTTTAGTGGGAGGCAACCCATGCTTAATTGTTTGCTTGTTAGTGTCATATATCTTTTATTAATTGTTTATCCTCATGTTTAAATTTGTAAAATGCTTTATTTTGTTTTTAACCGTCTTAATTACATATGAAGGTATTTTACATAAGGGATAAGTGTAGGAGGATTACACACGTTTTCAAAGAAACGTAAACATGAGAATAACAATTAATTAAAAGATATTTTTGTTTGTTTGTTTAAGTCAAATGCTTGTATCGAGTCATAATGAATGTTTTGCGAAATTTTCCGATTCTAAAGATGTAAATTTTCGAAATTTTTTCCGAAAATCGCACCGCTTTTTGTCGGGATAACTTTGACGGCGTCAGATTGCAACTGACGGCGTCGTCGAAGGAGTAAAACATCGATTACTTTTTCTCGTTTTCGAGCTACTTATAAATTTTGGAATTTTCCGGTCTTAATTTTCTTAGAAATTCAGTAAACATCCATTCCACAAGCATTATATCCTAGTTTAAATCGAGTCTTATATATATTATTACCGCCGATTTTACGAAGGTTTCGTTTGTTTTCTTCAAATGTGCGAGTTTAGTTTGTCGAGAAGAAGTTACATAAGATTGGAAGGAGCTTTTCACGCAATAATTCTTCTTGAAAAGAATTTAACCACCACTTTACACGGATCCTACCGAGCTAATCGGGGAGTATTAGTTTCTTTCGTTTTTAATTACCTTCCATTATCATAACTTTGATACTTTCGGGAACATTGGGGACAATGTTCGGTTTAAGTGTAGGAGGAAAATAAAGCGGGAACTTTGAAACTATGCTTATCCTTGACTATTTGCTTTGTCTAATTGTGATTGTGTAATAAACCATGAGAAAATGTTGGTTAGGGTAATTTTGGCACCAAATTTAAAATTTTTCATGACATATAGGAGTGGGCCATTAGTCTTAACAAAAGCGTCTCACGGATAGGAAGTTGCATGACTAGCACAAAACCCTTACCACCCAAATTCCACCCAAAATGTGAGGATCGCCACTTAGATTAGTAGGAATTAAAGCATTCATCTTTAATGCTTAGAGTGTGAACCGGTAGTATATTAGATTCTAGAACTTGTTTTGTGATGCATTCGAGATCGCAAGTGAGGCTACACTTGTGTAGTTAGGAATAACTAAATGATAAGAGGCATTAGGATAACCCTTGTTTGATACCGTAATATAATTACTTCTTCCACATCGGTTGAGTAATTCCCCACACCTTTGCGTTGTACTCATTTTAGTACACGATACCCTAGTTAACCCTCGAGCCTATCCTTTTCGCGGTTCTCGTGATATTTCGGTTTTCGGAATATCAATGAAAACATTGTTTACACCCCACCCCAAATATACACCCAAATCGCCTTAGCCTACCCCTTATGCACTCACTTTTAGTGCAATTATTTGTTATCACCTTAAACCCTTAGTTCAATTATCTAGTTGCTTGCATAAGTTGCTAAGTCGAGTCATATCCTTTGTATACGCTTTTGGGATGATTGGGATTCATGGGAAAAGTTAAAGTTTATGAAATGACGGAAGGGCGTTAAATTCAAATTCCCTTTGTTTGCGTAATAATGTACCCCAAGTGTTTTGATCTTTTCAAATCGGGTCAAGTTAATGTTAGAGTAATAAAAACTCAAGTGTAGGGATATGCCCAAATCCTAGTATTTTGATGTTTCCGTAGAGGATGGTAGAGTAAAATGTATGAAAAAAAAAAAAAAAAAAAAAAAAAAAAAAACATACGGGCTACCATCCTACATCTATCTTTTAAATTTATGTTTGTTTATTTCGTTATCTAGAGTTTAGAGTGTCGAGTCTTGGCTTAGCAACGCCATTCTTCATATCACGATTAGCATAAAGATTTTTGACTTACCACCACTAAATAGCCTATCCCACCAAACCCTTATTTCCTACCGTAAGCCTAACGTTACAACCCTTTAAAAGACCTCTTTGATAGTCTTTCCTAGGTGCTTACGCCAAAGCGATGGAGGTTTGATCTATTCTCAAGCCTATGGTAATCTATGTACTAGGACCGGTTAATGAGTGTTTATCTTCCATTTCCTATATTGTTATATTTCATTTATACACCCGAGAGAGATGTGAGTATCCAAACACCCCATGTGAGGTGCTAGTATGTAATTCCGTGCTTGTTATGACTTTTTGGGGCTTATATGTGTTGTGGACCGCTTTGAATTAATGCTTCATGACCCCAACTTATAAATTAATTGGCTAAAAGCACATTTGCTTGAGGACAAGCAAATAACAAGTGTAGGGATATTTGATAAGGTTTTAAAGGTACCATTTTGAGGGTCGTTTAAGTCCTTATTTGATCACTTTTGTATCCGTTATTGCTTAATATCGTTCCTTTTCACTTTTAGGTCTCGTGAAGGCAAAATCTTTGAATGGCACTTATTTGGACGAAAAGCGCGAATATATGAAGAAAATGGCCAAAGTCGAAATCGACACTCACGATTCTTTGAAAGTATAAAGCGACGGCGTCGGTGCCATTTTGCGGCCGTCCCGCATTATTGTGACGGGTCGAACTCAAAACTCGTGTTTTCAAGAGACGGCGTCTAGTTGTGAAAGAGTAGGCCGTCGCTACTCGGGCGGCCTAGATGCGATCCGACGACGTCGAAGTCAAGAGGGCGGCGTCACGGACATAAGGTGGCGCCGTCGCAAGGTTAACGTGGCCAAGACGAAACCCTAATGGCGGCGACACGGCGGCGTCACTAAACATAAGGTGGCGCCGTCGCAATTGTAATCTTATATATAGAATCCGAATTTTTCGGTCTTTGTGTGGAGAGTCTTTGGGTAAAACCTAAAACCGAACCTAAGGTGTCTTGTACAAGATTTTAGGGTTTTAACCCTATCTTACACCAAGATAAGTCTTTGCTTCATTAATTCAATTATGTCTTTGATTATTTGTGTGTATGCTTGCATGTTCTCCATGTCCGCTAATTTATTTGTGTGTTTGCTTAGGAAGTATGAAACTTAATTATTAAATATTGATTGGTTGTTTCTTATCTTAGTTGATTAATGATCTAGTAATGCGATAGGTCATTCGTTGTGTACTTAATGCTTGATTCATCTTTGTGAACCTTAGAGTATGATTACACGAGTGATTGTAGGCTAAACCATCCGAAGAGCGCCTTAGAGTAGGAGTCTATAATCTCTAAGTGGATTTGTAGACAAGACCCTTTGGTAAGTTCAAAGAGTTAGGGAGAAACGCATACCCTACAACTTTAGAAACACAACGCAACTAGGAATAAGGCGTGACACTCAACCATCAATAGGAGATAATTAAGGAGTAATACAAACTAAGTAAACACATCTTTAAACTATCATACGAGCACACATTAATTAGACATAGACTCCCACAACCTTAGTTTAGATAATTAGATAATAGTAGAGTAATCGGTAGAAATACCAACCCCCAAATCCAATACCGAGATTCGTACCTTTCCATTTTCATAAAATATAAAAGATAAAAATAATCTTCTTCAACCTTAACCTTAGCGTAGTAACTCCTACTAGCATTCCTATTCCCTAGAGAACGATATCAATACCGTGGCTTACCCTAATTACTACACTACAACGATTAGGTTCATTGCCTAGGGTGTTATAAAACTTGCTCGAAGAAAAGGAAGTTCCTTTGACCCCGAACGACGCGTGTAGCGTTATCAACAGATATATATAACAAACGAATGAACGAAGGGTAAGTAACGAAGGTAACATAATCATAAGGTACAATGGGGAATATCATAAGGCATAACAAAGGATAACGAATAAAAAGAGAAATGAAAGGTCAGTCCTCAACCACGAGCCCATATCATATCATACACATATCATATCATATCATAGCAGTTGTATCCCGAGGGGTGACCTCGGAATACCATATATAGGAGGGGAGGCCTCAAGTAACAGTGGAGTGATCAACTCCCGGAAATGTGAAGACGCGGATTGCACCGACATCATTCACCATATATATCTCAAATGATCAAATCCTCGAAACATATCATATCTAGGATGCATCCATACGCCCCGGAACATATCATAGTGGCCAAATCATATACATATAGTGAGCTCATAATCATATCATATCATAATGGGGGCGGTGTGTATCATCACTCAATGACACCGGAGTCATGCCATTGGTGCATCAATGACACGGTCATGTTACCTTCATGACTAGGAAAACATATTTGGCTCGGGTATCGGTCAAGGGTCAAAACATATTCATATCATAAGGGTTCATATCAAAGTTCATATCAAAGTTTCATATCGGAGTTTCATATCAAAGGTTCATATAAGTTTCATATCAAAGGGAGCATAGCAAAGTCATAGGGAAGCCCTAATCATGAGGCTTAGAGTAAAGCATAACAGTTCAAGCTAATATCGAAAGATGTATAAGAATCACTAGAAACCTTAAGAGGTAAGGTCAGAATATCTGTACCTTATTCGGAGCAAAACACAATGAAAGTAAAGTCAAGAAAGGAGATCAATCCCGTCGCCCGGAACCTATATGAATTAAATAACGTTCTATAAGAATCAGATCACTCGTTTAAGACGGTTTTCCATTCTTAGTAATCTTTCCATTTAAGTACTTTCTATTTTAGGTAACTTTCTATTTTAGGCAGGTTTCCATATTTAGTAACTTCCCATAATTAGCAGGTTTCCATATTTAGTAACTTTCCATAATTAGCAGGTTTCCATATTTAGTAACTTTAGTTACTTATCTAAAGTTAAATAATGAAGATGAGTGTTATTATGATTTAAGGATCATTTATGACAAGTTACAAAAGTTTAGGGTTTTAAAATGCCAATAATGCAAAGTATAGGGTTAAAAGTGTAAATATAGCAAGTTTACTCATTTTACTCATTAAATCCATTTAGTTACTATATTAACAAGTTAATCCATCAAGTTTCATAATTTATATAACAACCCTTTAACTTTATTAAATCATGTGATACAAAACCCTAGTTTTGATTATGATTACGTATAGGTTTTAACACATGTAGACTTGATTATCACAAGATTATACAACTCATATGAGATACCCATATTTAGGTCGTGACTCTTCCCCAAATCAGATTATCGCCCACCAAATGACCAAAACAAGTTCGTAAATCATTCGTTATCGATTCAATTTATCACATACATATTCGCATAGTTTCATAAGCTCATTTAATCCTTAAACAATCCATACATATGTCGACATATAGAGAACCCAAAATTCAGTTTCGTATTAAGATTAACATGCCATATATCATTCGAATTATATAGGTTTAGAATCAAGATTTTATGTAATCCATTTTATCATTTCATGTGACAACGTATTCATTATTTCATGTAACATATTTCGTATATCAAGCCCTAGAAAAGGACTCCATAGCCACGAATTGATTAAGAAAACAAAAAGGAAAAGACGTGAGATGATGATACGTTACCCTAGTAGCCTGTACGTGACAAAGGAACAAGAAATAAACCACCACGATCAAAACCAAGCCTTCCTTGGCTATATCAAACCCACGGCCAAAAATGAAACCCACGACCTAGCTTCCTTTTGAACCAAACACGATCCCCACGTCCACCAATCGATCACACACGATAACGAGCCTCCTAGGAACACCTTGTTTGTTTTGATTTTCGGATGGAATTGGAAAAATAGTGAGGATGCCGCCAATATGGAGAAGGAGAGACTAGGGTTTTTTTCTTTGTGTGTTTTTGAAATGAAAGGATAGGTATAAATGAGATTTAATAAAATTGATTTTGTGATTATGGGGGAGCCTAAATTAGGCCGGCCATCAAGGGGAGGACCAAATCTTTGACTTTCCAAGCTTATCTTTTCCAAGTGTATGTAGTCTCTTTTGTAGTCTAGGTGAATTGTGTACATGTTGATATGTTTATTTGTTACTTAGAGTTTAATCATTTATGTTCTTTTAATTCATATCATAAGTTAATTACTTTCATAATGTGTGTATATTATTGATGAGATAACTTGTTAAACGATGTTGACGTGTTTTCCGAGTTTGTATAATTTTAAGTTTGAGGGCAAAATTGTCATTTCACGCGTTTGAGATTTTAGGGTTTTACAACTCTTCCCCTCTAAAAAGAAAATTTTCGTCCTCGAAAATTGAAAGAAAACGGAGCAATAAACGAAGACATACCCGATGATGAAAAGAAATGTGGATAACTAGCTCGCATAGATTCCTCGGTCTCCCAGGTTGCTTCACGCTCGGGTGATTCTTCCAAAGAATCTTAACAAACGGAATTACTTTGTTTCTCGTGATTCAATCTCGTCGATCTAAAATAGCTTGGGTTCTTCCAGTAAGGACATATCTGGTGAATCGATCCAAAGGATAGGAAACCACGTGTAACGGATGATAGTTGTATCCCCGTAGCAGAGATACATGGAACACGTCATGAACATGAGATAACTGAGGAGGTAGAGCTAAACGGTAGGAAACCTCCCCAACACGATCCAGAATCTCGAAAGGTCCGATGAATCGAGGACTGAGCTTGCCCTTGATTCCAAAACGCTTAATACCACGGGACGGCGAAACTTTCAGAAAAACACGATCACCAACACGAAACTCCAAGTCGCGCCTATGCTTATCAGCATAACTCTTTTGCCGTGAACGAGCCTCCTTCAATCTTTCCCTAGCAACCGCCACCTTCTCATTAGTAATCTCAATGAGTTCCGGACCCTCAATCAAACGCTCACCTACCTCATCCCAACAAATAGGTGCTCTACATTTCCTCCCATATAACAACTCGTACGGTGCTCCTTTGATGCTAGCGTGCCAACTATTGTTGTAGGCAA
This sequence comes from Chrysanthemum lavandulifolium, assembly GCA_022545495.1. Classification (NCBI taxonomy): domain Eukaryota; kingdom Viridiplantae; phylum Streptophyta; class Magnoliopsida; order Asterales; family Asteraceae; genus Chrysanthemum; species Chrysanthemum lavandulifolium. The sequence continues at coordinate 27,396,686 of CM040240.1, forward strand.
ACTCCACCAAGCATAGATACTCATCCCAGTTCCCAGTCCATTCCAATGCACAAGCCCTCAACATGTACTCAAGAGTCTGAATGGTCCTCTCGTCGACCATCGGTTTGAGGGTGGCGATCTTGAACTTAAGACGCGTGCCCCAAGCTTTCTGCAGACTCTTCCAAAACCGTGATGTGAAGCGCGGATCTCTATCGGAAACAATAGCGATGGAGTACCATGCAATCTAATAATCTCTTCTTGAAAAATCTCCGCCAATCTACTAACACGATAATCTTTCCGGATAGGTAAGAAATGAGCGATTTGGTTAGTCGATCAACAACCACCCAAATCGCGTCATGTCTTTTCCGAGTAGGAGGCAAACCGTGACAAAATCCATGGAGATTTCTTCCACTTCCATGTAGGAATATCTAACGGCCGCAACAAACCACTAGCCCTCGATGCTCAATCTTAACTGGCCGACGGTCATACACCTAGCCACAAACGAAGCCACATCCTCGCTCATACCATTCCACCGAAATGTTGCTTAAGATCCCGATACATCTTGGTAGAACCGGGATGGATAGTGAAAGGGAACTATGAGCCTCCGACAAAACAGTTTCACGCAGCGGGATCATTCGAACACAAAGCCGACCCTCATACCATACGGCCAAACCATCAACACCGAACTCGATGCGCTTACCGCCTCGATATTACGAACTATAGACCAAAGCTCACCATCATCCTTCCGAGCTTCCTTAATCCGCAATATAAGGTTGGACTCTACCTTCAAGCTCGCCCAATAACCATCATAACCCCGAAAACAAAATTCCACATCCATAAGCTCAAGGTCGTGAAGGACCACGGGTTCAATCTCCAAACTAGCAATCATACCCGACTTTCGACTTAGTGCATCTACAACCACATTAGCCTTACCGGGTGATCTTGGATGTTCGTGTCGTAATCCTTAAGCTCTAACCATCTCCATTGTCTCATATTGAGCTCCTTTTGTGTGAATATATACTTTAAACTTTTGTGGTCAGTAAAGATATCACACGACTCACCGTACAAGTAATGCCTCCAAATCTTTAAGGCAAAAACCACCGCAGCCAACTCCAAATCATGCGTGGGATAATTCTCCTCATACGATTTCAATTGCCTCGAAGCATAGGCAATCACCTTACCATGCTGCATCAATACACAACCCAACCCTTTCTTTGACGCGTCGCTATAAATCTGGAAACCTCCGGAACCCGATGGAAGTGTCAAAATAGGCGCAGTAACCAATCTCCGTTTCAACTCCTCGAAACTCTTTTCACGCTCCTCCGTCCATTCGAACTTTTCTCCTTTCCTCATCAATTGCGTCAAAGGTAACGCCAATCGAGAGAAACCCTCAACAAAACGACGGTAATAACCAGCAAGGCCCAGGAAACTTCTCACTTCCGTCACGGTAGTAGGTCTCGGCCATTTTGTGATAGCCTCGACTTTAGATGTGTCCATCTTGATACCATCAGCAGACACAACGTGACCAAGGAAAGCAACTTGGCTCAGCCAGAATTCACACTTAGAAAATTTTGCATATAACTTCTGTTGTCGAAGAACCTCCAACACAATACGAAGGTGCTGCTCGTGCTCAGCCTCACTCTTAGAATACACAAGTATGTCATCGATGAAGACGATTACAAATTTATCGAGGTACTCATGGAAAACACGATTCATAAGATCCATGAAAACTGCAGGTGCATTAGTCAAACCAAACGGCATGACCAAGAACTCATAATGGCCATAACGAGTACGGAACGCGGTCTTAGGAACATCTTGCTCCTTCACACGTAATTGATGATAACCGGACCTCAAATCAATCTTAGAGAAGAATTTTGCACCTTGCAACTGATCAAACAAGTCGTCGATGCGCGGAAGGGGATAACGGTTACGGATAGTGATACGGTTCAGCTCACGGTAATCAATACACAACCTCATACTCCCATCCTTCTTAACAAATAACACCGGTGCGCCCCAAGGTGAAACACTGGGCCTAATAAAGTCGTTCTCCAACAGTTCTTGCAATTGTTCCTTCAATTCCTTGAATTCGATCGGTGCCATACGGTGAGGAGCTTTAGATATAGGTTCGGCACCAGAATCAAATCGATTCCAAATTCAACTTCCTAGCGGGAGGAATACCAGGAAGTTCATCGGGAAAAACATCGGAAAATTCGCGTACAACAGAAAGACTTTCGATGGTCGGAACTTCAAGAGAAGTATCCTTAAGGGATGCCAGAAAACCAAGGCAACCATGCGAAATGAGAGTGCGGGCTTTCATAGCCGAGATGATATTAGCTGACTTAAGCGGTTGAGCACCATGATAAACGAAATCAGGTTGGCGAATATTACCAAAGATAACAATTCGAGCATAGCAGTCAATGGTAGCCCTATGCAAGGCCAACCAATCCATACCCAGAATAATATCGAAATCAAACATATCCAGAGGAAGAAGATTAGCCGAACGAATACCATCATCGAAACGTAGGGGACAATCCACATATTCACGATCAATAAGCACTTGGTTTTTCATAGGGGTGGAAATAGAGACTCGGTTTAACAAGGTGTGTGTGTCATATTTAATTTCCTTGCTAACGAAGTAGATATCATAGAATCGTAGCCGGTATCAAATAGAGTAAAGGCGAAATATCACCAATATAAATAATGCCTGGTAATGGTACACAAGAGTTCGCCGCTTGGTCCCGGGTAATGTAATACACACGGCCCTTGGTCGGAGCCGGTTTGGCCGTGTTTCCGGAGTAGTCGGTTTCCGCAGTGCAATCCTTCACCCTATGAGCGGAGACCCACATGCATAGCAACCACCGTGGCCTTGAAGCAAGCGCCGGACGAGGCTTACCACGAGTGTTGCAAAGTGGAGGAGGAGGCAAAACCTCAGCGGGTCTCCGATGATATGACGAACCAGAAGAACGGTCCTGCTGACCACCACGATAAGATTGGTCCCTAACCTGACGTTGACCCCCACCATCACGACCCTGACGGTCGTTTCCCGATCTGTCGTACCTCTGTGAACCATGTGCCCTAGTATCCTGACGCCCACGGTCGTGACCACGGTCATGTCGACCCCTGAACTCCTGAGTATGGTCCTGTCGACCCCGAGGATGAATACGATCCCCATCCCTGTTCCTCTTGTTGTAACCCTGTTCCTCATGCAATAACTCGATGTTGCGGGCAGCATCCGCAACTGCAGCCACCTCAGTGTACTCGGTATTAATCACCCTGTCCAACACCCACTTCTTCAACCCCCATTTGAACTTACGAGCCTGACGACGAGCATCTCCAGCAACAGCAGTACCTACAAACCCAACCATCCTCATAAATCGTTGCATATACTCGTGAGAATTTTCCTTATCTAGCTGATGTATGGCTTCGTACTCCCTTTCATATCGCAGCTGTTCTGACTCAGGAAAATATTGTTTGTAGAAGATGTCCATGAAGGTGTTCCAAGCACAAGTATCTAGAAAGTTCTCTTCTTTGGACAAGAGATAGGCCTTCCACCAGTTTAGGGCATCACCCTCGAGTTTGAAGGTAGCAAGTCGGGTTTTCACCTCGTCACCACAACCCAGCACATTGAAAAGCTTTTCCATGTGCGTGATCCAGTCCTCTGCCTCATTAGGTGAAGCTGCCGAGCGAAAAGGAATTGGCTTAAGTTTGTTGAAGCGCTCTATCCAAACATGAATGGGTGTAGGTGGGTTAGCACCCCCACCATTATCCCCACGGAAGAGCTAGCGCCATTTCGGACATTCTGAGTGATGGTGGCGACAATCTCGGGCATAGCGGTGGCCAGAGCGCGTGCAATCAAAGCCTCAAAGTTGGGATGACCATCCCCGTTATCATCGCCGTTCCTTCGAGTTTGGACCATCTGAAGAGTTCATTAAACGATTAGCAAAGGTTAGGAAATAAGATGAAGATCATGAACGGAAATGATGATAATGAACCTAGAATCTACCCAAACCTCACCAGTCAAATCTTAAGCTCTACGGATTAACGCTTAGGGTCCATATGTCACAGGTCCTGACTACAAGTCGTAAACCTGGGCTCTGATACCATAATTGTAACACCCCAACCCGCTAAGGGTAGAAGTATTACAAAATGGTGTCATATCAAAGCATACATAATGAACATAACAAAACAGCGGAAGTCTTAAATAAATAACCAAAGGAAGAATTCAGCCAACACGGCTCAAACGTTACATAAGTTCATCGAAAATAAAAGGAATAATCCAAGACATAAATAAGCATAATCCGAGTCTAAATAATGTCAACATAATCAAGCATAAACTAAGATGACTAAAGCCATAAATCCGCCTATCCGCTCATCACTCAAACCCATACCTAAGATCCCAGCTTCTAGCTTAATTACATGCCGCATGGAAAGAAAACGGTGAGCTTAAAAGCCGGTGAGCGATATATATAACAAGCGAATGAGCGAAGGGTAAATAACGAAGGTAACATAATCATAAGGTACAATGGGGAATATCATAAGGCATAACAAAGGATAACGAATAGAAAGAGAAATGAAAGGTCAGTCCTCAACCACGAGCCCATATCATATCATACACATATCATATCATATCATAACATTTGTATCCCGGGGTGACCTCGAATACCATATATAGGAGGAGGCCTCAAGTAACAGTGGAGTGATCAACTCCCAGAAATGTGAAGACGCGGATTGCACCCGACATCATTCACCATATATATCTCAAACAGATCAAATCCCGAAACATATCATATCTAGGATGCATCCATCGCCCCGGAACATATCATAGTGGCTAAATCATATACATATAGTGAGCTCATAATCATATCATATCATAATGGGGGCGGTGTGTATCATCACTCGTACACCGAGTCATGCCATTGGTGCATCAATGACACGGTCATGTTACCTTCATGACTAGGAAAACATATTTGGCTCGGGTATCAGACTGAAGGGTCAAAACATATTCATATCATAAGGGTTCATATCAAAGTTCATATCAAAGTTTCATATCGGAGTTTCATATCAAAGGTTCATATAAGTTTCATATCAAAGGGAGCATAGCAAAGTCATAGGGAAGCCCTAATCATGAGGCTTAGAGTAAAGCATAACAATTCAAGCTAATATCGAAAGATGTATAAGAATCACGAAACCTTAAGAGGTAAGGTCGAATATCATGCACTTATTCGAGCAAAACACAATGAAAGTAAAGTCAAGAAAGGAGATCAATCCCGTCTCCCGGAACCTATATGAATTAAATAACGTTCTATAAGAATCAGATCACTCGTTTAAGACGGCTTTCCATTCTTAGTAATCTTTCCATTTTAAGTACTTTCTATTTTAGGTAACTTTCTATTTTAGGCAGGTTTCCATATTTAGTAACTTCCCATAATTAGCAGGTTTCCATATTTAGTAACTTTCCATAATTAGCAGGTTTCCATATTTAGTAACTTTAGTTACTTATCTAAAGTTAAATAATGAAGATGAGTGTTATTATGATTTAAGGATCATTTATGACAAGTTACAAAAGTTTAGGGTTTTAAAATGCCAATAATGCAAAGTATAGGGTTAAAAGTGTAAATATAGCAAGTTTACTCATTTTACTCATTAAATCCATTTAGTTACTATATTAACAAGTTAATCCATCAAGTTTCATAATTTATATAACAACCCTTTAACTTTATTAAATCATGTGATACAAAACCCTAGTTTTTGATTATGATTACGTATAGGTTTTAACACATGTAGACTTGATTATCACAAGATTATACAACTCATATGAGATACCCATATTTAGGTCGTGACTCCCTTCCCCAAATCAGATTATACGCCCCACCAAATGACCAAAACAAGTTCGTAAATCATTCGTTATCGATTCAATTTATCACATACATATTCGCATAGTTTCATAAGCTCATTTAATCCTTAAACAATCCATACATATGTCGACATATAGAGAACCCAAAATTCAATTTCGTATTAAGATTAACATGCCATATATCATTCGAATTATATAGGTTTAGAATCAAGATTTTATGTAATCCATTTTATCATTTCATGTGACAACGTATTCATTATTTCATGTAACATATTTCGTATATCAAGCCTTAGAAAAGGACTCCATAGCCACGAATTGATTAAGAAAACAAAAAGGAAAAGACGTGAGATGATGATACGTTACCCTAGTAGCGTGTACGTGACAAAGGAACAAGAAATAAACCACCACGATCAAAACCAAGCCTTCCTTGGCTATATCAAACCCACGGCCAAAAATGAAACCCACGACCTAGCTTCCTTTTGAACCAAACACGATCCCCACATCCACCAATCGATCACACACGATCACGAGCCTCCTAGGAACACCTTGTTTGTTTTGATTTTCGGATGGAATTGGAAAAATAGTGAGGATGCCGCCAATATGGAGAAGGAGAGACTAGGGTTTTTTTCTTTGTGTGTTTTTGAAATGAAAGGATAGGTATAAATGAGATTTAATAAAATTGATTTTGTGATTATGGGGGAGCCTAAATTAGGCCGGCCATCGAGGGGAGGACCAAATCTTTGACTTTCCAAGCTTATCTTTTCCAAGTGTATGTAGTCTCTTTTGTAGTCTAGGTGAATTGTGTACATGTTGATATGTTTATTTGTTACTTAGAGTTTAATCATTTATGTTCTTTTAATTCATATCATAAGTTAATTACTTTCATAATGTGTGTATATTATTGATGAGATAACTTGTTAAACGATGTTGACGTGTTTTCCGAGTTTGTATAATTTTAAGTTTGAGGGCAAAATTGTCATTTCATGCGTTTGAGATTTTAGGGTTTTACACTGGAAGTTGATCTGGGATTATTGCTCTTTGTTTGTGGTTGTTGCTTTTGTCTTTCTATTTATTTGCCTGTGCTGTCACTATGGTTGTGGGTGAAGGGTTTACTGAATCTATGTCTAATGAATCTGTGATTAACTCTTCTGAATTAAAACTTGTATTTGGTGATACTCTCTATCTGCATCCTAGTGACACTAGTGGTAATCCCATTATATCTGTGAAACTTACTGGCTCAGAAACTATAAAATATGGAGCATTGCCATGACATTTGCCTTAAGAAACCATAATAAACTTGGCTTTGTTGATGGAACCTGTAGAAAAGATTCTTCTAGTGCTAGTCTTGCTAATCAATGGGATATGTGTGACTCTGTTGTCCTTACTTGGATTCTGAACTCTTTAAGTCCTGAGTTGTTTGTTGGTGCTTGATAAGGTTTTAAAAGGTACCATTTTGAGGGGTCGTTTAAGTCCTTATTTGATCACTTTTGTATCGGTTATTGCTTAATATCGTTCCTTTTCACTTTTTAGGTCTCGTGAAGGCAAAATGCTGGAATGGCACTTATTTGGACGAAAAGGCGCGAATATATGAAGAAAATGGCCAAAGTCAAAATCGAGACACTCACGATTCTTTGAAAGTAGAAGGCGACGTCCAAAAGATTGGCGGCCGTCCCAAAATTATTGTGACGGGCGGAACCCAAAACTCGTATTTTCAAGAGACGACGCCTAGTTGTGAAAGAGTAGGCCGTCGCTACTCGAACGGCCTAGATGCAATCCGACGACGCCGAAGGTCGAAGAGACGGCGTCACGGACATAAGGTGACGCCGTCGCAAGGTTAACGTGGCCAAGACGAAACCCTAATGGCGGTGACACGGCGGCCACTAAACATAAGGTGACGCCGTCGCAATTGTAATCTTATATATAGAATCCGAATTTTTCGGTCTTTGTGTGGAGAGTCTTTGGGTAAAACCTAAAACCGAACCTAAGGTGTCTTGTATAGTATTTTAGGGTTTTAACCCTATCTTACATCAAGATAAGTCTTTGCTTCATTAATTCAATTATGTCTTTGATTATTTGTGTATGCTTGCATGTTCTCCATGTCCGGCTAATTTATTTGTGTGTTTGCTTAGGAAGTATGAAACTTAATTATTGAATATTGATTGGTTGTTTCTTATCTTAGTTGACTAATGATCTAGTAATGCGATAGGTCATTCGTTGTGTACTTAATGCTTGATTCATCTTTGTGAACCTTAGAGTATAATTACCGAGTAATTGTAGGCTAAACCATCCAAGAGCGCCTTAGAGTAGGAGTTTATAATCTCTTGTGGGTTTGTAGACAAGACCCTTTGGTAAGTTCAAAGAGTTGGGAGAAACGACACCCTACAACTTTAGACACACAACACAACTAGGAATAAGACGTGACACTCAACCATCAATAGGAGATAGTTAAGGAGTAATACAAACTAAGTAAACACATCTTTAAACTATCATACGAGCACACATTAATTAGACATAGACTCCCACAACCTTAGTTTAGATAATTAGATAATAGTAGAGTAATCGGTAGAAATACCAACCCCCAAATCCAATACCCGAGATTCGTACCTTTCCATTTTTCATAAAATATAAAAAGATAAAAATAATCTTCCTCAACCTTAACCTTAGCGTAGTAACTCCTACTAGCATTCCTATTCCCCTAGAGAACGATATCAATACCCGTGGCTTACCCTAATTACTACACTACAACGATTAGGTTCAACGCCTGGGTGTTATAAAACTTGCTCAAGAAAAGGAAGTTCCTTTGACCCCGAACAGCGTGAAGCGTTATCGGTGCTATATACTCTAAACCGCTTATGAAATGTGGAATGACTTGAAAGAAACCTATGACAAAGTTGATGGATCTCATTGCCTTTAATATACATAAAATATCAACTCTTTGAGTCAAAATGGGTCCTCTCTTGCTGACACTACAATAATCTTAACTCACTATGGAAACAATTTGATTCCATGATCGCCTTCCTACATGTACTTGTGATGTTTGAGAACATTTTGAAAAACATAACCACTAATCAAGTTAATGCGCTTTTAATGGGTCTTGATGACACTTATGTGCCCATCGAAGCAACATTTTAACCAAGGATCCTTTACCATCTGTCAAAACTGCTTTTTCAATAGTGTCAGGGGAAGAATCCCATAGGAACTTCTCCTCTGGTACTGGATCCATTAAACCAAATGTGCCTGCTTTTGCTTCAAAGTTTTTTTATAACAAAAAAAGAGGAAATAACAACTACAAAAGCTCAAATCCCACATCTGGGAATAATTCTTCTGGTAACAGCTCTAACAATAGAGGACCCAATCTTAATCTGAAATGCTCTAATTGTAACAAACCTGGTCACACCATTGATAGATGTTATGATATTGTTGGCTATCCTGCTGGATATGGAAAAAGGAACTTTACCTCTAATACTAAACCTACCAGTAACCATGCTTCTTCTTCTACTGATGCCAATCTTGAATGTAGAAGTAGCAACTCTCCTGTTTCTCTGTCTAATGAACAAATGGTCAGACTAATGAGTCTTCTCAATGATAGCCCTGTTAATTCCAATATGGCAGGTAAATGTTTTTCAGGAACTTTTTTTAATGGAAGTGTCAAATTCAATCTAAAATTTGAAAAACACTTTAATGGAAACACAAACTTTTTAAAGGGAAAAATCAGTCTTGGTTGGATTATTGACTCTGGAGCAAACCAACACATGACTTTGTCTTCAAAATCTTTAATCAATACTATTGATGTTTCAAAACTTGGTCTCACTGTTGGACACCCAAATGGTACTCGTGCACTTATCATCGAGATTGGTGATATGAAAATTAACAAAACATTACCTTACATGATGTCTTAGTTGTGCTCGAATACACCGTCGATCTACTATCTGCTCACAAACTTGCTAGAGATAGCAAACTATCTCATAGCTTTATTGAATCTACATGTTATATTCGGGACTTTGCAACAAAAGGAATGTGGGATTGGTAATCAATCTAATGGCCTGTACTTGTTTGATGTTGACACTAATTGTAAGATTGTCTCTAATAATTGCATTGTCTCTAGAAACCTTTGGCATCAAAGACTTGGTCATCCATCGATCAAGTCTTACAAGTTCTTAAACCCGCCTTAACCTTGATAAACCAACTGACTGCTTCATCTCGTGACACTTGCAACAAGGCTAAACAAACCAGTGGAACCTTTTCCTTAAGTGAACATAAGTCAACTAAAATTGGTCAACTTGTACACATAGATGTTTGGGGTCCTTATAAAATCACTAGCGAGATGGCTACAAATATTTTTAACTATTGTTGATGATTACTCAAGGGTTGTCTGGGTTTATATGCTTAAAAGCAAAAGAGATGTCTATGATTCCATTGTCAATTTCTCTCAAATGTCACAAATCAATTTGAAAGTAATATAAAAGTTTTAGAAGTGACAATGGTTACGAATTTATCAACAATAGAATGCAACAATTTTTTCATAATAAAAGCATTCTACATCAAACCTCTTGTGTCTACACACCTCAACAAAATGGAATTGCAGAAAGGAAACATAGACATCTTCTCAATGTTGCTAGATCTCTTATGTTTCAGGGGGAATTACCTCTTTACTTGTGGCCTGAATGTGTTCTTACTGCTGCTTACCTTATCAACAGGTTACCTTCTTCTGTGTTGTTTGGAAAATCTCCTTTCTCTCTTGTGTATGGGCATGACCCTACACTCTCTCATATTAGGGTTTTTGGTTGTCTTTGCTATGCTACTATCCTAAATAACTCTGACAAATTTGACAGCAGATCTGAAAAAAGTGTTTTTATTGGCTACTCTAATGAAAAAAAGGGCTACAAACTTTTAAGCTTAGAAACAAAACATGTTTTCTTCTCAAGAGATGTCAGGTTTTATGAAACTGTTTTCCCTTTCAAAATGAAAAACAATCCTAAAAAACAAGTCTTTGAAACTGGTGTGTCAAAAGATTTAAACCACAAATTTTTTTTTGATACTGATAACCCTAAAAGACCTAATGATGAAGGGAGAGTGTCTTCCAATGATGATGGAACTGAGTTGAATCCTCTCAATGAGGATGGTAACTCAGATGCTTCATCCAATGATGATGGGACTGAGTTGAATCCTCTCAATGAGAATGGTAACTCAGATGCTTCATCCATGGAAGAAAATACACACCCTGAGGGCACTGTTTCACCTGAAACAAACTCCAATAACATCAACTCTGATGTTAATTCTAATTCAGACTCAAATGAGTCAACTCCTGAACAAGGAGACTTGCCAGCCATCACCATAAGGAGGTCAACTAGACCCACTAGATTGCCCAAAAATCTTAATGACTTTATTGTTGAAGGCCAAGTTAAATATGGTATAGAAAAAGTGGTTAATTATTCTAATCTTGATTACGAAATTACCGCTTTACTCGAACCTAAATAAAAGTGTTGAACCTACTTGTTATGAGGAAGCCATCCTTGACCCTAACTGGGTTGATGCTATGAATGCTGAAATTGAGGCCTTAAATACTAACAAGTCTTAGATCATAACCACTCTACCTGCTAATAGAAAACCCATTGGGTACAAATGGATTTGGAAAATCAAGTACAAATCTAATGGTGAGGTGGACAGATACAAAGCCAGGCTTATTGCCAAAGGCTTTAACCAAAGAGAAGGGATAGATTATAATGAAACTTTTTCTACTGTTGTTAAAATGTCCACTGTTAGAATCCTTATTGCCTTAGTTGTTAAGAATAAATGGTCTCTTTTCCAACTAGATGTTAATAATGCTTTTCTTTATGGTGAGCTTGATGAGGACATATATATGACTATTCCAAAAGGTTTTTCTGATGAAAACAACAAAAACATGGTCTGCAAACTTACTAAATCATTGTATGGTCTTAAGCAAGCTCCCAGAAAATGGAATGAAAAACTTGTTGGGGTTCTCAAGGAACATGGTTTTGTTCAATCTGTGAGTGATCACTCTCTATTTACAAAAAACAAATATGACAAGTTTATTGCCTTACTTGTCTATGTTGATGACATTGTTCTTATTGGCAACTGTGTTGAGGAAATTGAACAATTCAAAGTCTTTCTTAAAACTAAATTTAACATAAAAAGACTTGGGTACTCTCAAATTCTTTCTAGGCATTGATGTGATAAAAACTGGGAATGACATCTGTCTCTCCCAGAGAAAATACTGTCTTGAAGTTTTAAAAGAATTTGGTCTCCTAGGATGCAAACCTGTGTCTACACCCATGGAACCAAACTCTGTCCTTCCTTTCATACCAACACAAGATGACCCATTACTTGATAACATAACTGGGTACCAAAAACTGCTTGGAAAACTAATTTATCTTACTCACAGACCAGACATATCTTATTCTGTTCATTGTCTAGCACATCATATGCATACTCCCCTAAAGTCCCATTTGGATTCTGCTCTAAATGTGCTAAGATACTTAAAAGGTGCCCCTGGTAAAGGTCTTAGGTATGATCATAGCAGTCTTAATAATGTTCTTGAAGGGTACAGTGATGCTGATTGAGCAAAACGTATTAAAACCAGGAAATCTGTTACTGGGTACTGTGTTTTCTTTAACAATTGTTTGATATCATGGAAAAGCAAAAAACAAAACACTCTCTCAAAGTCTTCTACTAAAGCAGAATACAGATCTATGGCTGCTACAGCCTGTGAAATCATTTGGGTTCAAAAAATCTTAAAGGATCTTAATGTTGATCTAAACCTTCCTGTTAACCTGTTTTGTGATAACAAATCTGCTTTACAACTTGCTGTAAACCCTGTTTTCCATGAGAGATCCAAACATTTTGAAATAGATGTCCATTTCATCAGAGAAAAAATTGCAAAAGGTGACTTGAGTGCTATCAAAATTAGCTCCTCAAACCAAACTGCATACATTCTAACCAAACATCTCCCTGTGTACCAACACAAGTTCCTTTGTGAAAATCGAACTATTTGACATATTTGGAAAAGCAGATTAAGGGGAATGTTCAAAATCATAATCTATGTCCAAATATGTTGTTATGTTTGTTGTCTGTGCAGGCTTATTATGAAGGACTCATTATGCTCATCTTCCATTCTTGAATATGAAGTCTTATAAAGAAATGCTGCACATGAAGTATTGTTGAAAGTTGAGGGGGGCTTGTTGTATCTCTTTTGCTATAAAAGAGTAAACCCTGGCTAGGGTTATAATCACTCATTCATACGCAGCCTTCTTCTTGATCATCAGATCACCTCTCACAAAACATATATGTTATAACTGCTGATCCATACAGATTAGTTCTTTGATCATTTGATCTTGTTTAAGTCTTGCAACAGTTTGATTGTTATTGTTCAAACTGTGCCGACTATTGTACCTTTGATTCATGAATAAAGTGAACTTGTTGCTCTGCTTGTTTGTTTGATACCATCGCACAGGTGTGCAACTCTTTAATTAGCCGGCCTAAGATGCGTAACTAGTAAGATTTGAACCTTAAAAGTGATTAATCACTAGGCATGGTTAAATTTGTTATAATCATGTTTTCTTTCAGATTATACGTTATTACGTAGTACTCCCTCCGTCCTAAATTAATAGTACACGTTTCTTTTTATAGATGTCTCAATTTAATTGTCCACTACTAAATATAGATAGGAAAGTTTGATCGAGTTTACCATATTGCTCTTGCTTGAAATTATTATTATAAACTTTAAAGAATACTTAAATTAAATAATTAAAGGTAAAACTGTCATTATGTTAAAAAGTAAGAAAGAGAAAGCTGTAATAAATGCACTTTTCTTAAACTGTGTGTTTTTTTGTTGGTGGACAATAATTTTGAGACGGATGAAGTACTTGTTAAGGTTTATGCACCTCAAACTAGTACATTTTGGACCCTTTGAACCTTAGTTTTCGATTTTCGACCCACACATCTCGATTCTTGAAAATGATTCTCGTTTTTTTTTTTTTTTTTTTTTTGATTACATGATTTGTTATGTTATTGTCGAAGCTTAAAGTATATGGATGATTTGCTAAATGGGGGTTTTTTGGTTTTGTGAATCAGTCTCCCTAGTCCCTACCCTCATGTATGGGTGGGTATGACTGTCATCCTGCCTCGCGGGATTGGGTATTGTTGTTGTTGATGATGTCGAAAGATGAGTCAAAAAGTGGACCTTATAAACTGAACTGTAAAATGTTTTGGACCTTTTACCGCTAGTTTTTGATTTTAGACCATGAGTCATGAATAAGTCTCGGATCTTGAATGTGGGATTTTGAGGCTTTTTTGTGATTCTGAAGTTTGTAGTGTTTTTATTTGCAAATTTTATGGATGTTATTTTGAAAAGTAGTGAATCATAAATCCTAAACGTATGAATGTTTCTACGAAATGCTGATTTCTGATTTGGTAAATCGCAAAAGCCCTTCAATTAGGCTTTTCTGAATCTCGAGTAGTTCAAGATTCAGGGGTCCTAAATCAGAAACTAGTGTTCAAATGGTCCCAAAATGTACAAGGTTATTGGTTAAGCCATCCAAGTTGATTATTATTTTTTATCAATTCAATTGAGGTGTAACAGCTCAATGACGAGATTATATTAAGCTATCCAAGTTGCCATAGCTTATGAACCTATTCATTACCGCTTGCATAAAGTTACCTTTAATAGCTAACCTTGTTGTTCGTTGTTTGTTTGGCCTTTGCTCAGAAAATGGCTTCCACGCTTGCCAAACTCATTGCTTCCAATCTTCTGAGGGCAAGGCCGGTTGCCTCGTCTTCCCGGTTCCTTAACACTAAAGCTTTCCAATATGTTCAACACGGCTCTGCGGACCAGTGCATTTTAAAGTGTGGTCACAAACATGCGTCTTTACTCCATGACGTAGTCAATTGTAAGTATTTATGATTTCCAAATGATATATTAAAAATCAACACAATTTCCGCATTAAAAGCAGAAGGAAAATGTTTGTACTTATAATAATATGCTTAAGAAGATATATCGGTGGTTATTAATCATTAAGCATTTTTTAATGATTTCAAAGTCGCTTAATCCTCATTACTCTCCACCGAATTTGGCCTATCTATTACACACAGCCGGATGTTCTCATTGGACTCGTGACATCCCGAATTGCTCCCTATGTGGATCATGTGGAGGATGACAAAGCCCTCTACTTATTCCACGACACTATGATGAGTGTAAATACTCATCATTTTTATACAAAATAAACTGCAAAATCATCTCGAAAATACTCGAAACACATCAAAATGATCAAAATATCACAAATCGTTGTTTTATGTGTTTCAAATTCAAAAATATCAAAATCGATGAAAAACATATCAATTTTGCAAAATTGCGGTTTGATCCCCAAGTTTCATAAATTGTCAAAATAGTCCCCGAGCCCAATTTCAAAAGAAAAGTCACCAAAGGTCTTTTTAAAATCATAAAATGTCATATTTAGTCCTTTGGTGAGAAACCTAAAAGTTTTGAGAAAATTACATTTTAGTCCCTAAAATCTAAATTGTTCAAAATTAGTCCTGGGATTTTCAAAAAGTCAAAATCAACCCTTGGACTATTTTAAGTTGGCAACAACACCCCTTTGGCTACTTTTCATAATGTGCATGTTTGGTCCTTGGGAATTGAAATATTACATCTTTGGTCCCTATGTTTAATAATTCTACAAACCAAACGGACTCAAAATATTACCCAAGCCCAAACCCAACACCCCTAGCCCAAAACTCTTTACCCGGTCCAACCCTTTGACCCGACCAACCCAGTGTTTAAACACAAACAAAAAAACCGCCCCTTTCTCCTTCTTTCCTCACCTGCGCCCACCATACCCACCACCACCTACACCAACCCACCCTACTCCTCACCATTTGTCCCCTCACCTCACCAACCATCCCACTACAATTAATACACCTTGTCCTCGTCCCAATTCCCTTGTACTGTGTTTTCCGCCAAATCCTCTCAACGGTCAAGATTACTCAAAAGACATCCAAGGGCCTGTGTTTTGATGGGATTTGACCGTAAGAGATAGAGAAGGACTTTTGAGCTTATAAGAAGCCAAGTGGAAGCATGAAGACATAGTTAGTCTTAGTTTTAAAATATTGTATGTCGTTTTTTTAGTTTGTATCACTTTAACTAGTATTCAGTATTGTTTTGAAGTTAATTTGTGCTCAACAATAGTATTCAAGTGTATTTCAATCTTAATCAAGTATCAATTTCAGTTCAAGTTCATTTTCCAATTTTTATGCTACTGTTGCATTTTCTCAAATATCAAATTCACTATCAAAACTGTTAGCAATCTACTTTAAAGCTAAAACAAGGTCTAATAAGCTTGTTAAAGCTTTGTATAAGCTTATTGGTACATTTCATACAACTTGTGCAACTGGTCAACAAAAGTCAAACCAAGGAGCAAAATGGGTGCAGACATGATAAGGGGTGATTCAAAGGTGGAAATGGGTTGAAATGGAAGCTATTGGGTTGGATTAGGATAGTGGTTCCTTGTTTCATGTGTGGCAGGCCATAGTGGTCTTGGACCTCTTGTAAGTTGTTTCAAGTTATTTTGCTAAAATCTGTATTTGTGGTGATTATAAGCATCAATTCAGTTTAAGTAGTAGTAATTAGGGTAAAGTAATCTAGTTTGATCATTTATGTATGATTAGTTAGGTGTTATCTCATTTAAATTGGCAAAACAAGTTTTTAAAGGGTGTTTGGGATTGCAAAGTTTTCTGTATTAAAGACCCAATCAGTGTTTATCTGTTGTTGACTCATGCTTGTTTAATCTCATTCAACTCATTTCTGTCAAAATTGTATGCCTGCAAGCTAAAAAAGTCAAAGTTTATTGTGAATCTGTCTCACTTGTCCACTGTTGGAATTTTGGGTTTGGAAATCCTTGATTTGTGTTCAAAAGTAATTAACAAAGGTTGTTGTAGCTTCATTACATCATATTACACCTAGATCAGTCATAAAAATTGGATCAAATCTCAAGAAAGTCAACTGTGTTTCTGTTTTCAAAAAGTCAAAATAGTGAAAAAGTGGTTTTACGTAGAGATCGCAATGAGACACAGTGGTTCATTTCAGTGTTTCGTGGTCTCTGAATTTTGGTTATAAGCGCCTAATAGGTGGTCTTTAAGACATATTATCTGGTTCTAGCTTTTGTTTGCTAAATAAGCTTCAGATAAGCTCAAAGATGTGACTCGTCCCTCGCCCACTGTCTCAGATTAAACCGAGATTTTCTCGAATTTGTGCAATTTGCATTGTGGTTCAAAAGATCTCACCTGTGTCTAGTCTTTTGGTCGGTGGTAGTCACTTAGGTATAGTTTAGAACTCAATAGTTGGTTTTTAGTTTAGAGCTTATTTTGGTGCTTATTTCTAGTCTCGCAGTGATACCAATTTCTGTTTTAGCTTAATATCAATAACATCAAATCTGAGTTAATTTGTTATTCAGTGGTTAGAGCTTATTGTTTTTAGCTGAAATCTAGTTAATTTGGTATATTAGTGCTTCTGTGATCAGTGGGTTGCCTGTTTTAATCATTTGGCTTATTTTGTGCTTATTTCAATAAGCAATATCACATCAGCTCCATAATCTTGTACACAAGCACCTGTTTTTCTAATTTTCATAGCTTCTTATCATTATTTTAGAGTTTCCCTGAATTTTTCAGATTTTTATAAGCTGTTTTGCTATTTTTCCTATTTTTAATTAGTTTTTAATACTTTTTAAATAGCATTTAATACAAAAAATTAGAAAAAGGTTCAAAAAAAATAAGTTTTCAATTTTCTTAGGCTTAGATAAATATAAAAAGTGAAAAAGTAATTTTCTAGATTTTTCATAGCTTATTTGGTAATTTTTAGTAATTTAATTAGTTTTTAATAGTTTAAAATCCATAGAAAATAGAAAAATAGTCACAAAAATACAAAAATAGTTTTGAAAAGTCTATTTTGATATTTTAGACTTTTCCAAGTCTTAATCTTATTTTTCTAGCCTAATTTCCTATTTTCTTGTAATTTAGGTAATTAATTATTAGTTAAAAATAGTTTTTAATTAGATAATTAGTTTTAAAAATAATTTTATTTTTCTAAATATTTTCTTATATCATTAGGGTTATAAAACATCATTTTCATATTTTTAGGGTTAATAATCGCATTAGTTTCACTTTTTATTTTGTACGTCAGCGTAGATTTTAATTTAAACGTACGTTTAGGTTTTAAACGTTCATCACTTTAAAAATAGTGATAGCGTTTATTTAATAGGTTTTATCTTTTAATTTTCTTTAATTTGCATTTAAGGCGTTTTAATTTGTTGGCTTTTCTCGTAGTTATAATATCATTCATAATCCTTTTTCTTCAAACTTCTCGATTACTAGACGTTGATTTATCCATTGCATAGCTGTACCGGACATAACGACCGGGAGACCCTATACTCCTCAGATCTTAATTGCATGTTTTTATAACCCTAATGATATAAGAAAATATTTAGAAAAATAAAATTATTTTTAAAACTAATTATCTAATTAAAAACTATTTTTAACTAATAATTAATTACCTAAATTACAAGAAAATAGGAAATTAGGCTAGAAAAATAAGATTAAGACTTGGAAAAGTCTAAAATATCAAAATAGACTTTTCAAAACTATTTTTGTATTTTTGTGACTATTTTTCTATTTTCTATGGATTTTAAACTATTAAAAACTAATTAAATTGCACAGGGTTCAAAAGATCTCACCCAGGTCTAGTCTTTTGGTCAGTGGTAGTCACTTAGGTATAGTTTAGAACTCAATAGTTGGTTTTAGTTTAGAGCTTATTTTGGTGCTTATTTCTAGTCTGCAAGTGATACCAATTCTGTTTTAGCTTAATATCAATAACATCAACCGAAAGTTAATTTGTTATTCAGTGGTTAGAGCTTATTGTTTTTAGTGAAATCTAGTTAATTTGGTATATTAGTGCTTCAGTGATCGATCGGGTTGTTTGTTTTAATCATTTGGCTTATTTTGTGCTTATTTCAATAAGCAATATCACATCGACTCCATAATCTTGTACACAAGCACTGTTTTTCTAATTTTCATAGCTTCTTATCATTATTTTAGAGTTTCTGAATTTTTCGATTTTTATAATGTTTTGCTATTTTTCCTATTTTTAATTAGTTTTTAATACTTTTTAAATAGCATTTAATACAAAAAATTAGAAAAAGGTTCAAAAAAATAAGTTTTCATTTTTCTTAGGCTTAGATAAATATAAAAAGTGAAAAAAGTAATTTTCTAGATTTTTCATAGCTTATTTGGTAATTTTTAGTAATTTAATTAGTTTTTAATAGTTTAAAATCCATAGAAAATAGAAAAATAGTCACAAAAATACAAAAATAGTTTTGAAAAGTCTATTTTGATATTTTAGACTTTTCCAAGTCTTAATCTTATTTTTCTAGCCTAATTTCCTATTTTCTTGTAATTTAGGTAATTAATTATTAGTTAAAAATAGTTTTAATTAGATAATTAGTTTTAAAAATAATTTTATTTTCTAAATATTTTCTTATATCATTAGGGTTATAAAACATCATTTTCATATTTTTAGGTTAATAACGCATTAGTTTCACTTTTTATTTTATGGATGTTATTTTGAAAAGTAGTGAATCATAAATCCTAAACGTATGAATGTTTCTACGAAATGTCGATTTCGATTTGGTAAATCGCAAAGCCCTTCAATTAGGCTTTTACGAATCTCGAGTAGTTCAAGATCTGTGGGTCCCAAATCGTAAACTAGTGTTCAAATGGTCCCAAAATGTACAAGGTTATTGGTTAAGCCATCCAAGTTGATTATTATTTTTATCAATTCAATTGAGGTGTAATGACCAATGACGAGATTATATTAAGCTATCCAAGTTGCCATAGCTTATGAACCTATTCATTACCGCTGCATAAAGTTACCTTTAATAGCTAACCTTGTTGTTCGTTGTTTGTTTGGCCTTTGCTCGGAAAATGGCTTCCACGCTTGCCAAACTCATTGCTTCCAATCTTCGAGGGCAGGCCGGTTGCCTCGTCTTCCCGGTTCCTTAACACTAAAGCTTTCCAATATGTTCAACACGGCTCTGCGGACCAGTGCATTTTAAAGTGTGGTCACAAACATGCGTCTTTACTCCATGACGTAGTCAATTGTAAGTATTTATGATTTCCAAATGATATATTAAAAAATCAACACAATTTCCGCATTAAAAACTGTAAAGGAAAATGTTTGTACTTATAATAATATGTGCGTTAAGAAGATATATCGGTGGTTATTAATCATTAAGCATTTTTTTTAATGATTTCAGGTGCGTTTAATCCTCATTACTCTCCAGCTGGGAATTTGGCCTATCTATTACACACAGCGGATGTTCTCATTGGACTCAGACATCCCGAATTGCTCCCTATGTGGACTGCGGTGGAGGATGACAAAGCCCTCTACTTATTCCACGACACTATGATGAGTGTGTAAATACTCATCATTTTTATACAAAATAAACTGCAAAATCATCTGAAAATACTCAGAAACACATCAAAATGATCAAAATATCACAAATCAGTGTTTTATGTGTTTCAAATTCAAAAATATCAAAATCAGATGAAAAACATATCAATTTTGCAAAATTGCGCCACCCCCAAGTTTCATAAATTGTCAAAATAGTCCCCAGCCCAATTTCAAAAGAAAAGTCACCAAAGGTCTTTTTAAAATCATAAAATGTCATATTTAGTCCTTTGGTGAGAAACCTAAAAGTTTTGAGAAAATTACATTTTAGTCCCTAAAATCTAAATTGTTCAAAATTAGTCCTCGGGATTTTCAAAAAGTCAAAATCAACCCTTGGACTATTTTAAGTTGGCAACAACACCCTTTGGCTACTTTTCATAATGTGCATGTTTGGTCCTTGGGAATTGAAATATTACATCTTTGGTCCCTATGTTTAATAATTCTACAAACCAAACGGACTCAAAATATTACCCAAGCCCAAACCCAACACCCTAGCCTAAAACTCTTACCCCGGTCCAACCTTTGACCCGACCAACCCAAGGTTTAAACACAAACAAAAAACCCGCCCTTTCTCCTTCTTTTCCTCACCTTGTTCGCCCACCATACCCACCACCACTACCGCCAACCCACCCTACTCCTCACCATTTGTCCCCTCACCTCACCAACCATCCCACTACAATTAATACACCTTGTCCCCTCGTCCCAATTCCCTTGTACCTGTGTTTTCCGCCAAATCCTCTCAACGGTCAAGATTACTCAAAAGACATCCAAGTGGCCTGTGTTTTGATGGGATTTGACCGTAAGAGATAGAAGGACTTTGAGCTTATAAGAAGCCAAGTGGAAGCATGAAGACATAGTTAGTCTTAGTTTTAAAATATTGTATGTCGCTTTTTAGTTTGTATCACTTTAACTAGTATTCAAGATTGTTTTGAAGTTAATTTGTGCTCAACAATAGTATTCAAGCTGTATTTCAATCTTAATCAAGTATCAATTTCGGGTTCAAGTTCATTTTCCAATTTTTATGCTATCGTTGCATTTTCTCAAATATCAAATTCACTATCAAAACCGTTAGCAATCTACTTTAAAGCTAAAACAAGGTCTAATAAGCTTGTTAAAGCTTTGTATAAGCTTATTGGTACATTTCATACAACTTGTGCAACTGGTCAACAAAAGTCAAACCAAGGAGCAAAATGGTGCGTACATGATAAGTGGGTGATTCAAAGGTGGAAATGGGTTGAAATGGAAGCTATTGGGTTGGATTAGATAGTGGTTCCTTGTTTCATGTGTGGCAGCCATAGTGGTCTTGGACCTCTTGTAAGTTGTTTCAAGTTATTTTGCTAAAATCAGATTTGTGGTGATTATAAGCATCAATTCAGTTTAAGTAGTAGTAATTAGGGTAAAGTAATCTAGTTTGATCATTTATGTATGATTAGTTAGGTGTTATCTCATTTAAATTGGCAAAACAAGTTTTTAAAGGGTGTTTGGGATTGCAAAGTTTTCAGATTAAAGACCCAATCGGTGTTTATCTGTTGTTGACTCATGCTTGTTTAATCTCATTCAACTCATTTCACAAAATTGTATGCCCAAGCAAGCTAAAAAGTCAAAGTTTATTGTGAACTGCTCACTTGTCCACCGTTGGAATTTTGGGTTTGGAAATCCTTGATTTGTGTTCAAAAGTAATTAACAAAGGTTGTTGTAGCTTCATTACATCATATTACACCTAGATCACCATAAAATTGGATCAAATCTCAAGAAAGTCAACTGTGTTTCGCTTTCAAAAAGTCAAAATAGTGAAAAAGTGGTTTTATGCGTAGATTGCACCGAGACATTGTGGTTCATTTCAAAGTTTCGTGGTCCAATTTTGGTTATAAGCGCCTAATAGGTGGTCTTTAAGACATATTATCTGGTTCTAGCTTTTGTTTGCTAAATAAGCTTCAGATAAGCTCAAAGATGTGACTCGTCCCTCGCTCCATCGCCCTCGCATTAAACCGAGATTTTCTCTGAATTTGCTGCACTTTTGCACAGGGTTCAAAAGATCTCACCTGTGTCTAGTCTTTTGGTCGTGGTAGTCACTTAGGTATAGTTTAGAACTCAATAGTTGGTTTTAGTTTAGAGCTTATTTTGGTGCTTATTTCTAGTCTCGCAGTGATACCAATTCTGCTTTAAATTAATATCAATAACATCAAACTGAGTTAATTTGTTATTCAGGGTTAGAGCTTATTGTTTTAGTGAAATCTAGTTAATTTGGTATATTAGTGCTTCCGTGATCGCGGTTGTCTGTTTTAATCATTTGGCTTATTTTGTGCTTATTTCAATAAGCAATATCACATCACTCCATAATCTTGTACACAAGCACCTGTTTTCTAATTTTCATAGCTTCTTATCATTATTTTAGAGTTTCCTGAATTTTTCAGATTTTTATAAGTCGCTTTGCTATTTTTCCTATTTTTAATTAGTTTTTAATACTTTTTAAATAGCATTTAATACAAAAAATTAGAAAAGGTTCAAAAATAAGTTTTCAATTTTCTTAGGCTTAGATAAATATAAAAGTGAAAAAGTAATTTTCTAGATTTTTCATAGCTTATTTGGTAATTTTAGTAATTTAATTAGTTTTTAATAGTTTAAAATCCATAGAAAATAGAAAATAGTCACAAAAATACAAAATAGTTTTGAAAAGTCTATTTTGATATTTTAGACTTTTCCAAGTCTTAATCTTATTTTTCTAGCCTAATTTCCTATTTTCTTGTAATTTAGGTAATTAATTATTAGTTAAAAATAGTTTTTAATTAGATAATTAGTTTTAAAAATAATTTTATTTTTCTAAATATTTTCTTATATCATTAGGGTTATAAAAACATCATTTTCATATTTTTAGGGTTAATACTGCATTAGTTTCACTTTTTTATTTTGTACGTCGCGTAGATTTTAATTTAAACGTACGTTTTAGGTTTTAAACGTTCATCACTTTAAAAATAGTGATAGCGTTTATTTAATAGGTTTTATCTTTTTAATTTTCTTTAATTTGCATTTAAGGCGTTTTTAATTTGTTGGCTTTTCTCGTAGTTATAATATCATTCATAATCCTTTTTCTGTTCAAACTTCTCGATTACTAGACGTTGATTTATCCATTGCATACTACGGACATAACGACCCGGGAGACCCTATACTCCTCAGATCTTAATTGCATGTTTTATAACCCTAATGATATAAGAAAATATTTAGAAAAATAAAATTATTTTTAAAACTAATTATCTAATTAAAACTATTTTTAACTAATAATTAATTACCTAAATTACAAGAAAATAGGAAATTAGGCTAGAAAAATAAGATTAAGACTTGAAAAGTCTAAAATATCAAAATAGACTTTTCAAAACTATTTTTGTATTTTTGTGACTATTTTTCTATTTTCTATGGATTTTAAACTATTAAAAACTAATTAAATTGCACAGGTTCAAAAGATCTCACCTGTGTCTAGTCTTTTGGTCAAGGTAGTCACTTAGGTATAGTTTAGAACTCAATAGTTGGTTTTAGTTTAGAGCTTATTTTGGTGCTTATTTCTAGTCTCGCAAGTGATACCAATTTCTTTTAGCTTAATATCAATAACATCAACCGAAAGTTAATTTGTTATTCATGGTTAGAGCTTATTGTTTTTAGCTGAAATCTAGTTAATTTGGTATATTAGTGCTTCGGATCGATGGGTTGCTGTTTTAATCATTTGGCTTATTTTGTGCTTATTTCAATAAGCAATATCACATCACTCCATAATCTTGTACACAAGCACCTGTTTTCTAATTTTCATAGCTTCTTATCATTATTTTAGAGTTTCCTGAATTTTTCAGATTTTTATAATTGCTTTGCTATTTTTCCTATTTTTAATTAGTTTTAATACTTTTAAATAGCATTTAATACAAAAAATTAGAAAAGGTTCAAAAAATAAGTTTTCAATTTTCTTAGGCTTAGATAAATATAAAAAGTGAAAAAGTAATTTTCTAGATTTTCATAGCTTATTTGGTAATTTTTAGTAATTTAATTAGTTTTTAATAGTTTAAAATCCATAGAAAATAGAAAAATAGTCACAAAAATACAAAAATAGTTTTGAAAAGTCTATTTTGATATTTTAGACTTTTCCAAGTCTTAATCTTATTTTTCTAGCCTAATTTCCTATTTTCTTGTAATTTAGGTAATTAATTATTAGTTAAAAATAGTTTTTAATTAGATAATTAGTTTTAAAAATAATTTTATTTTTCTAAATATTTTCTTATATCATTAGGGTTATAAAACATCATTTTCATATTTTTAGGGTTAATACCGCATTAGTTTCACTTTTTATTTTGTACGTCGCAGAGATTTTAATTTAAACGTCGTTTTAGGTTTTAAACGCTCATCACTTTAAAAATAGTGATAGCGTTTATTTAATAGGTTTTATCTTTTTAATTTTCTTTAATTTGCATTTAAGGCGCTTTTTAATTTGTTGGCTTTTCTCGTAGTTATAATATCATTCATAATCCTTTTTCTCGCTCAAACTTCTCGATTACTAGACGCTGATTTATCCATTGCATAGCTCACCGGGACATAACGACCCGGGAGACCCTATACTCCTCGATCTTAATTGCATTAGTGTTTGAGCAGTTTTAGCCTTTTAGGCTTGACTGCTTAGCACCGATCAAATTTTGGCGCCACGCCGGAGTCAGGCTTTGATTTATCTCCGCTTTAGCAGATTAGTTGTTTGAATCCTCACTCTTTGTTTATATCATCCATCTCGTATATATATATATCCATATTTTCTTCTAAAAATCCAAAACCCAAAACAACCAAAAATATATAAAACACAAAAATATTTTTCTTTTGTTTCTATATATGTATCAAAAATAAAAATACAAAAGAATCGTCGCTTTCTAATAATTAACAACTTAAAAGATTACCACCGCAAACCAAGGCAAAGGCACTACCTAACTGGGTGCGACCATAATAAGTTCGAACTAAAGATATAAAACTTGCCTTTGTGTCCTTGTGATTGGTGTACCTTTTCAAAGAAGCCATTCACTTGGATTATTGGTTAAGTTCAACGTTGTTTTGCCTCGATTTTGTGTTAATTGATTTTGTTGTGATATCGACGCTTCGAACCGTAAAACCCAAAAGATTCTTCTCACCACCATTTTACAAAACGCCTTCATAATTCTCATTCTCATGTGAAAGATTTCATAATTCCATTTCTCCTTAACTCGAAGTTTCCTTAGAGTTAATTCTAGTGTATGCGCACTCGCTTCTTCTAGATCCGTAAGCCCATTTCGTGAGCTTGTCAAGATTCCAAGAAGGCGTGTTCGCAGACTTTCTGCTTTCCATCACCGGATCCGAGATCCGGATCGCTCGCACTCATCCCGCTATCATGGCGGATGAGATTCCTATGTGTGAGCTTCCGTGCACCCATCGACGGGTATGGAGATGTTATCGCTGCGCCACCATCGTGGTCGAAAATTTTGAACTCAAGACCGGGTTATCAATCTTGTAACTTCAAATCGCTTCTACGGTTTTGAGCGGATGATCCTCATGCTCATATAAGATGGTTTAACAAGATTGCATCTACCATCAAGTATAAGAATGTCCCTTCCGATGTCAAGTGTTTTTCTGCTCCTTCGCTTTCTCTTGAGGGCAAGCCCGGATTTGGCTTGAAAACAACCCCTAAATCAATAGAGACATGGGAAGATCGGTGAAGAAATTTGTGAATGAATTCTATCCACCTTCCAAGACCACGAGTCTTAAAATGAAATCATCAAGTTCACCGTAAGTTTGATGAATCCTTCAAAGGAATCGGGATCGCTTTCAAGGAATTGCTTCGCAAATGTCCTCACCACGGTTTCTCCGAGTTGATGCAACTCGACACTTTCTATAATGGAGTGAGTCAATCGACCAAGATTCTCTCAATTCCTCCGGGAGGAAATTTCCTTAGCAAACTGCCAAAGAAGCTTTGGCGATAATCGAAAACAAGTCCAAAGTCCGTGACCGCACGGGCAAGCCGGTTGTTTCCCAAGTCGGTGTTGGTCCTTCTTCATCTTCATCGCCGTGAGTCGGCCTAGCACCGATGCTAAGATTGATAAACTCACGGAAGCTATCCAAGCTTTGGTTCTTTCCAACCGTAAGAAAGTTTTTTTCCACAAACTTCACCTCCTGCCGGGTTAAGAAAGTGGAAGTCTGTGTTACATGTGGTGGCCCCATGCTTACTATAATCTGTATGGCCACCGATGGTAACCCTTTGAAGCTAATGTTTGTGGGCGGGATGTCTAATCAAGGAGGCAATCAATATCGTGCTCCTCAGAGACCCGAACCACCGCCCTAACCACTACTCGACCTCCCGTTTCAATCAAAACCAAAACCGAATTTAATCAAAACAGACCAAACCAAGGTTTCCAAAACCAAGGTCATTTCAATCAAAACAACGGTTTTCAAAATCGTAATCAAAATTTCCACCAACAAGGAAATTACAATAGAAACCTGTGTCGTGGAAATTTCAACCTGTGGTATTATCATGGCAATAATCCGTGGAATTTTCGTAATCAAGGCCCTAATCCTAACAATAGAGGCCAATTTTCCTGCAAACTCCAGCTCCAGGTATTACCCTCCAGACCATCATCCGATGAGTTGTTGAAACAATTCATGAAATCCCAAGAGGAAATGAATCGGTTGTTGGTCACCAAATTTCGACATCAAGAAGTCTTTAAATGATCGACCCTCGGTTCGTGTATTTTACCTAGCAACACGATCGCTAATCCGAGGGGCGATGCAAAGCGATCACAACCCAAGTGGTGCTTTATTCTGGACCATTGTTCCTACTACCCCTTCTTCCTCTCTCCCAAAGGTAGTGGAAGCGAACCTCCAAAACACAATGGACCCACGACTCCAATGCCCCTCCTCCGTGGCATTTAGTCAAGTTACCAAGGAAACAACGGACAAAGTGCATTATTCAAGTCCACGGTATCAAGACACGTCCAACCTTCGGTAGTCCAACCTCAAGTGGTCCGAAACCCAAGTTGAATCAAGGAGTTGTTTTTGAACCTCCTGTAGCTCCCGCTGAGAAACAAATCCAAATCTTCTCTTCCTTATCCTCACGGTTACATGAGCAAAGCTCCGCGAGAAAGCTAGTCATCGATGGAAAATTCTTTCGATTTTCCAAGAACTTCACTTTGACATAAGCTTCATGGATGCCATCATGTTAATGCCAAAGTTTGCATCTACTCAAACATATGCCGAGCAACAAAGAAAAGTCGTTTGAAATGGCTAAAACTCCTTGAATGAAAATTGCTCGCTAGCCTTGTTGAAAAAGCTTCCGAGAAGCTTGGAGATCCCGGAAAATTTCTTCTTCCTTGTGTTTTCCCGGATGATTGAATGCTTTGCCCTTGCCGATCTTGGTGCAAGCATCAACTGATGTCAGTATTCAAGATGGAAACAACCTGCTCTTCCTAACTTATTCCCACCGCATGACTCTCGAGCTTGCATCGATCTATATCTCGCCCTCTTGGCATTGCCGAGGATGTATTCGAAAGTAGGAAAGTTCCACTCCCACCGACTTTGTGGTCGTTGATTTCGATGTCGATCCTCGAGTTCCCCTCATTGTTGGGCGGGATTCTCGAGGACGGGCCGTGCTCTTATCGATGTATTTGAGCAAGAGATCACTCTCGCGTGGGTAATGAAGTCATACCTTTAACCTCGATCGACTTCGAGGTACTCTCAAATTATGATATTGAATCAATTAATCGAGTCGATTTAATTGACATTGCTTCGGAGGAGTACTCAAGAGTTTCTTGGTTATCTTCATAATTACGTGAGTGGGAATTCCAATTCCACCACATCTTCTCATCCTATCATTGCCGACTCTTCCCCTCTCTCACCGCTTGAGGAGGTGACTTCCTCCGAAGAGATCGATGAATTCTTGGTTATCGATGAATCAATTCCGCCCGAATTGATGGTGTGTATGATTCGAGGGGATATTCTCTATCTTGAGCAATTGCTTAATGAAGATCCATTACCTTCACTCCTCCGAAGAAATCACAATTGAGGAAATCAAATCAGTGCAATCTTCCATCAAGAATTTCCCGAGGTTGAACTTAAGGACCTACCTCCTCATCTCGAGTATGCATTCTTGGAGGTGATGATAAATTACCCGTCATAATTGCTAAAGACTTGATCGAGGAGGAGAAAACTGCTCTCATAAAGGTCTTGAAGTCACACAAACAAGCAATTGCTTGAAACCTCCGATATTAAGGGTATCAACCCCGAGTTTTGTACTCACAAAATCTTAATGGAGGATGACTTCAAACCAAGAATTCAAAGTCGAGAAGGGTGAATCCTAAGATTCACGAGGTTATCAAACAAGAGGTTCTCAAACTTCTTGATGCCGGGTCCCGATCTACCCAATCTCGATAGTCCTCGGGTTAGCCCAATTCATTGCGCTCCAAAAAGGGTGGCATTATCGTTGTCACGAATGAAGAAAACGAGTTGATTCCAACTCGATTGGTTACGGATGGCGTGTGTGTATTGACTATCGAAAGTTAAATGACGCCACCGAAAAGACCATTTTCCTCACCCTTCATGGACCGGATGCTTGAGAGATTAGCAGGAACGAGTACTATTGTTTCCTTGATGGTTTCTCGGGTTACTTTCAGATCCCCATTGATCCGCCGGATCAAGAGAAACCACATTCACCGCCCATACGGGACGCTTGCCTATAGACGTATGCCTTTTGGCTTATGCAATGCTCCTGGCACGTTTCAACGTTGCATGATGGCCATTTTCCACGACATGATCGGGGAAACTATGGAGGTGTTTATGGATGACTTCTCGGTCATTGGGGACTCATTTCAGACTTGTCTCTCCCACTTAGACAAAATGCTTAAAAGGTGTGAAGACACCAATCTATGTCTAAACTGGGAGAAGAGCCACTTTATGGTCAAACAGGGCATAGTCCTCGGCCATAAGATTTCAAAGAACGGGATTGAGGTAGATAGAGCAAAAGTTGATGTCATTGCTAAACTACCTCACCCTACTACCGTCAAAGGTATTAGGAGTTTTCTAGGTCATGCCGGGTTTTATCGTAGATTTATTCAAGATTTCTCCAAAATCGCTCGGCCTATGACCCATCTTCTTGAAAAGATGCTCCTTTCATCTTCTCTCCGAGTGCATCAAGCTTTTGAAACACTTAAGAAAAAGCTTACGGAAGCACCCATTCTAGTTGCCCCGATCGACTTACCCTTCGAGCTTATGTGCGATGCAAGTGATTTTGCAATCGGTGCGCTCTTGGGGCAACGCAAAACCAAACATTTCCACCAATCCACTACGCAAGCAAAACTATGATCAAGCTCAAACCCATTACACCACTACGGAAAAGAATTATTAGCGGTGGTGTATGCGTTTGAGAAGTTTCGCCATATCTTATCTTGACCAAATGCGTGGTGTATACGGATCACTCGGCACTCAAATATCTCTTTGCTAAACAAGATGCAAAGCCGAGATTGCTCCGCTGGGTTCTCCTCCTACAAGAATTTGATATCATCATTCGTGATAAAAAGGAGTCGAGAACCCGTCACGATCATCTTTCCCGATTAGAGAACCTCATCAAAATGTGTTCGAGAAAAGGAAATCAATGAAACTTTTCCTCTCGAAACACTCAATATGGTTTCTTTTCGTGGAGATTCTTC
Source organism: Chrysanthemum lavandulifolium (assembly GCA_022545495.1). Classification (NCBI taxonomy): domain Eukaryota; kingdom Viridiplantae; phylum Streptophyta; class Magnoliopsida; order Asterales; family Asteraceae; genus Chrysanthemum; species Chrysanthemum lavandulifolium. The sequence continues at coordinate 27,426,720 of CM040240.1, forward strand.
ACCCCATGGTTTGCCGACTTTGCAAATTACCATGGGGTAACTTTATGTGAAAGGATGTCGTCCCAACGAAAAATAAATTCTTTAAAGATGTGAAACATTATTTACGGACGACCCTACTTGTTTAAAAATCTGTGCGGATCAAGTCATCCGCGATGTGTGTATGGTCGGGAAGCCGTTGACATTCTCAAGGCTTGCCATTCGACCCACTGGGGACATCATAGCCCCAACTACACCGCCAAGAAGGTGTTTGATTCGGGATTCTATTGGCCCATTAATCTATAAGGATGCCCATGAATTGTTGAAACTCGTGGACGCTTGTCGTCACACGGAATATCTCACAAAGGAATGAAATGCCGCAAAACGCCATTCAAGTGTGTGAGATTTTTGACATATGGGGCATTGACTTTATGGGGCCATTTCCTTCTTCTCATGGAAATAAGTACATACTCGTGACGTTGACTACTTGTCAAAATGGGTCAAGCTAAGGCTTTACCCACCAACGATGCCCGAGTTGTTGTGAAATTCTTGAAATCCTTATTTGCTAGGTTTGGAACTCCACGAGCCATCATCGCGATCGTGGTACGCACTTCAGCAATGACCAATTTGCAAGAGTCATGCAAAAGTATGGTGTAACTCATCGTACTTCTCAAGGTACCACCCACAAACAAGTGGGCAAGTGGAAGTTTCTAACCGGGATTAAAGAATCTTGGAGAGGACGGTTGGCGAAACCGTGCCTCTTGGTCGAATAGATTAGATGACGCACTGGCCTTCCGTGATACTTACAAAACACCCATCGGTGCACTCCATACAAGCCGGTGTACGGAAGGCATGTCATCTTCCATTGAGCTCGAGCACAAGGCATACCGGCCTTGAAGCATACTAACTATGATATTCGACAAACGGTGATCATCGGAAAGTTCAAATGAATGAATTAAATGAACTCCGTGATCAAGCTTACGAGAACTCTTTGATCTATAAACAAAAGACAAAGAAGATCCATGACTCAAAATCAAGAACCGCGTTTTCAACGTTGGTGATCGAGTCCTTCTTTTCAATTCAAGATTGAAGATTTTCTGAAAGCTCAAATCCGTGGTCGGTCCATTTACCATCGCTAAGGTTTATCCTTATGGTACCATTGAGTTATCTCAACCCGATGGTCCTAATTTCAAAGTGAATGGTCATCGAGTGAAGCACTATTTTGGAGAGGACATTCCATCCATGGTTGTCCCGGATCTTCAAACTTTCCCCATGAACCAATGAATGCGGGATCGAGTCAAGCTAGCGACTGGAATCAAAAACAAGAGCATGCCATATGGGTTTTCACCCATATTTCATCTTCTCACCTCTTTCTACCACCCTAGTGTGGGGTTTGCCCACATGTTTCAAAAAAAAAAAAAAAAAAAAATCATCTTTCTAAATAATGGCCATAGTATTTCCTTTCACGTTCTTTGTTTCGCATAACCGCCGGTGACTTTGAATATTGAGGGCAATATTCATTTCTAAGTGTGGGGGATTCTCACAATTTTATCATGTAATTATACCGCCTAATCCCGCTTTTGGCCAAATTTTTTTTTTTTTTTTTGAGTAAGTGTTCTACACTTTCTCATCGTTATCATCCGCCTTTGTCTCAGAAGACAAAAGGATTGGCTAATCCAGAGCAAACGGCTCTTGGTAAAGATTTCTCAAATCCGCTTATATGGCTTGCAATTTGCCCAAAATTGTATGGTTCTTCACTCCCCATCATCCTCAAAAGATAATGAGTTGGCTAGCCCGCAAGATTATGGCTTGTGGTAAAGGCAAGGAAAATCCATAATTGGTATTCACTCACCAAAGATAATGTTGATAATTTATCTAAGAGTTGGCTAGTCCGTATGGTACGGCTCGTAAAGACAAAATCAAACCGTTGAAAGTCGGTGGTTTGCTCAAAATCACATGGTTATCGATGTACCATGGTTCTTACTTGAACTGAAACATTTGGCTACTCCGTATGATGGCTTTTGGTAAAGAGTTTCAAATCCATTAGTTTTTTCAAATCATTGCTAGGGACTAGCAATATCTCGATGTGGGGATTGATGAGTGTGTAAATACTCATCATTTTATACAAAATAAACCGCAAAATCATCTCGAAAATACTCGAAACACATCAAAATGATCAAAATATCACAAATCGTGTTTTATGTGTTTCAAATTCAAAAATATCAAAATCAGATGAAAAACATATCAATTTTGCAAAAATTGCAGTTTCAGTCCCCCAAGTTTCATAAATTGTCAAAAATAGTCCCTGAGCCCAATTTCAAAAGAAAAGTCACCAAAGGTCTTTTTAAAATCATAAAATGTCATATTTAGTCCTTTGGTGAGAAACCTAAAAGTTTTGAGAAAATTACATTTTAGTCCCTAAAAATCCAAATTGTTCAAAATTAGTCCTCGGATTTTCAAAAAGTCAAAATCAACCCTTGGACTATTTTAAGTTGGCAACAACACCCTTTGGCTACTTTTCATAATGTGCATGTTTGGTCCTTGGGAATTGAAATATTACATCTTTGGTCCCTATGTTTAATAATTCTACAAACCAAACGGACTCAAAATATTACCCAAGCCCAAACCCAACACCCCTAGCCCAAAACTCTTTACCCGTCCAACCCTTTGACCCGACCAACCCAAAGTTTAAACACAAACAAAAACCCGCCCCTTTCTCCTTCTTTCCTCACCTTGTTCCGCCCACCATACCCGCCCACCACTCACCGCCAACCCACCCTACTCCTCACCATTTGTCCCCTCACCTCACCAACCATCCCACTACAATTAATACACCTTGTCCCTGTCCCAATTCCCTTGTACCAGGTTTTCCCGCCAAATCCTCTCAACGGTCAAGATTACTCAAAAGACATCCAAGGGCCTGTGTTTTGATGGATTTGACCGTAAGAGATAGAGAAGGACTTTGAGCTTATAAGAAGCCAAGTGGAAGCATGAAGACATAGTTAGTCTTAGTTTTAAAATATTGTATGTCGCTTTTTTAGTTTGTATCACTTTAACTAGTATTCGTATTGTTTTGAAGTTAATTTGTGCTCAACAATAGTATTCAAGTGTATTTCAATCTTAATCAAGTATCAATTTCAGTTCAAGTTCATTTTCCAATTTTATGCTATCATTGCATTTTCTCAAATATCAAATTCACTATCAAAACCTATTAGCAATCTACTTTAAAGCTAAAACAAGGTCTAATAAGCTTGTTAAAGCTTTGTATAAGCTTATTGGTACATTTCATACAACTTGTGTAACTGGTCAACAAAAGTCAAACCAAGGAGCAAAATGGGTGCGTATATGATAAGGGGTGATTCAAAGGTGGAAATGGGTTGAAATGGAAGCTATTGGGTTGGATTAGATAGTGGTTCCTTGTTTCATGTGTGGCAGCCATAGTGGTCTTGGACCTCTTGTAAGTTGTTTCAAGTTATTTTGCTAAAATCAGATTTGTGGTGATTATAAGCATCAATTCGCTTTAAGTAGTAGTAATTAGGTAAAGTAATCTAGTTTGATCATTTATGTATGATTAGTTAGGTGTTATCTCATTTAAATTGGCAAAACAAGTTTTTAAAGGGTGTTTGGGATTGCAAAGTTTTCTGTATTAAAGACCCAATCAGTGTTTATCTGTTGTTGACTCATGCTTGTTTAATCTCATTCAACTCATTTCTGTCAAAATTGTATGCCTGCAAGCTAAAAAAGTCAAAGTTTACTGTGAATCTGTCTCACTTGTCCACTGTTGGAATTTTGGGTTTGGAAATCCTTGATTTGTGTTCAAAAGTAATTAACAAAGGTTGTTGTAGCTTCATTACATCATATTACACCTAGATCACCATAAAATTGGATCAAATCTCAAGAAAGTCAACTGTGTTTCGCTTTTCAAAAAGTCAAAATAGTGAAAAAAGTGGTTTTATGCAGAGATTGCAATGAGACACAGTGGTTCATTTCAAGTGTTTGTGGTCTCAATTTTGGTTATAAGCAGCCTAATAGGTGGTCTTTAAGACATATTATCCGTTCTAGCTTTTGTTTGCTAAATAAGCTTCAGATAAGCTCAAAGATGTGACTCGTCCCCGCTCCACTGCCTCGCATTAAACGAGATTTTCTCGAATTTGTGCAGCTTGCACGTGGTTCAAAAGATCTCACCCAGTGTCTAGTCTTTTGGTCATGGTAGTCACTTAGGTATAGTTTAGAACTCAATAGTTGGTTTTAGTTTAGAGCTTATTTTGGTGCTTATTTCTAGTCTGCAAAGTGATACCAATTTCTTTTAGCTTAATATCAATAACATCAAATCCGAGTTAATTTGTTATTCGATGGTTAGAGCTTATTGTTTTTAGTCAAATCTAGTTAATTTGGTATATTAGTGCTTCGTGATCGCTGGGTTGCCTGTTTTAATCATTTGGCTTATTTTGTGCTTATTTCAATAAGCAATATCACATCGACTCCATAATCTTGTACACAAGCACTGTTTTCTAATTTTCATAGCTTCTTATCATTATTTTAGAGTTTCCTGAATTTTCAGATTTTTATAAGTCGTTTTGCTATTTTTCCTATTTTTAATTAGTTTTAATACTTTTTAAATAGCATTTAATACAAAAATTAGAAAAGGTTCAAAAAATAAGTTTTCAATTTTCTTAGGCTTAGATAAATATAAAAGTGAAAAAGTAATTTTCTAGATTTTTCATAGCTTATTTGGTAATTTTAGTAATTTAATTAGTTTTAATAGTTTAAAATCCATAGAAAATAGAAAATAGTCACAAAAATACAAAATAGTTTTGAAAAGTCTATTTTGATATTTTAGACTTTTCCAAGTCTTAATCTTATTTTTCTAGCCTAATTTCCTATTTTCTTGTAATTTAGGTAATTAATTATTAGTTAAAATAGTTTTAATTAGATAATTAGTTTTAAAAATAATTTTATTTTTCTAAATATTTTCTTATATCATTAGGGTTATAAAACATCATTTTCATATTTTTAGGTTAATACGCATTAGTTTCACTTTTTATTTTGTGCGTCACAGTAGATTTTAATTTAAACGTCGTTTTAGGTTTTAAACGCTCATCACTTTAAAAATAGTGATAGCGTTTATTTAATAGGTTTTATCTTTTAATTTTCTTTAATTTGCATTTAAGCGCTTTTAATTTGTTGGCTTTTCTCGTAGTTATAATATCATTCATAATCCTTTTCCGCTCAAACTTCTCGATTACTAGACGTTGATTTATCCATTGCATAGCTCGTTGGGACATAACGACCCGGGGAGACCCTATACTCCTCAGATCTTAATTGCATTAGTGTTTGAGCAGTTTTTAGCCTTTTAGGCTTGACTGTTTAGCACCGATCACACTACTGGAAAACACAAAACAAGTATTATGGAATCTATTCGAGAGATGAAATTTATAACTGGAATCCACGAAAAAGATGTTATGGATTATTTTCCAAACAATGAAACTGTTAAAAAGAGGGATTTACATCCTGTAAGAGACTTGATGAGGGGAGTCAAATCTGAAGTCAAATCCGAACCCTGTGAGTATTACTATCATGTGATGCAGGACGCTGAAGAACTAGACGATGTTGTTGGATCTATGGCTGATTATATGCTTGGTATGACTAACAAATAGCTACAAATTAAAGTTAACGCACACTTAGTTTAAGTTATGCATGCACTATAAGCTAAGCACGTTCATTTTTTATCGTTTGTTTTACTCTTTACAGGAACAAGGATGAGGGGAGTTGTTCTGATAAAAGCAAATGTATTTATGTCTGGCGTACATTATGTTGGAAAATTTAGTGCACTTGTGGGATTAGTTCACACCTTGTAATGGGTTAGGAGGTACGGAGTGTACACCCATAAGGTCCATGAACACCCTGACTCTTGTAGTGGTTTGGATTGGTAGTGCTTGGTGACGATCTTGTTGTGGTTACCATCGATTATCGTGTTTCCATCAAGCATTACTTACATCGGATCAATGTTTCCAATGAAGTTGTGTTTCCACCGGCGGTGTCTCACCGAAGTTGTGTTTACATCAAGCGATGGCGTTTCCAAGCAAAGTAACCACCGATGGCACTATGAAAGTACCGATGATAGTACCGCTTGTAACGGTTTTGACCTATTCAAGTGGCGCTTTAACCGCATTATGACCACGCTTAATTGGTCATGTAACCACTAACGGCTATAATGGGGATAATTATGAGGCTATTAATGGGCCGATTAATACTCATAATTCCATTGACTAGCCAAGAGTATTTCCTATAAATAGGAGATCTGTTTACAGATGAAATACACAGAAAACACTAAACACTTCTAAGCGAAAAGGTTTATAGAATTGTGCCTAATTCTCTAACTGCATTTGGTCTTATCCCAAGTAGATATTCGTGATACCCAGGCATTAGGGTCGAATAGTTTACTTTGGAAAGTGATCACACGATTCCAAGTGATAATCGGTAACCACCTAGTGGTATTGCTACTGTCATTGATTGTCTTAACCCTGTTCTGGGAGATATACTCAAACAATCAAAGTAAACTATTTTGTGATAATCAATGGCAACTGCTGCAATGAAACACATGGCTTCAAACTTTGCTAAGCTGGATAAGTTTGAAGGGGTGGACTTTAGGAGGTGGCAGAAGAAGATGCACTTCTTGCTATCAAGCATGAGTGTGGTGTATTTGCTAACCACACCTATTCCTGATGATGGGGATGATGCTACGGTTGAGCAGATCAGAAGGAGAAGTAGGTGGGAGAATGATGACTACATATGCAGAGGTCTTATTCTGAATGGTATGTCTGATTCTCTGTTTGATATTTATCGAACTTTGAATCTTCCAAAGAGCGTGGATTCCTTGGATGCCAAATATATGGTCGAGGATGCATCAAGTAAGAAGTTCCTTGTTAGTAATTTCACAAATTACAAAATGACCGATTCAAGACCGGTTATGGAACAATACAATGAACTTCTTGGAATACTTGGAAGGTTTACACAACACCAAATGAACATGGATGAGGCTATCAAAGTCTCGTGTGTCATTGATAAACTCCTCCTTCATGGAAAGATTTCAAGCATACCTTGAAACATATGAAGGAGGAGTTAACTCTTGTTGAGTTATAATATCCGCACATTGAGGAATCTCTCAAGGTGCGGGATAATGACAAGCCAAAGAGTAGCAATGCTACCGGACCATCTGTTGTCAATATGGTGGAGCATAACAACTCCACGGTACAATGAAAACTAAGGCAAACACAAATTTCATGATAACACAAGGCGATTCTAACAAGAAGGCAACACCTACTTGTTGGAAATGTGGCAAAACTTGTCACATTAAAAGGGACCGCAAGGGTGTTAAAGTTGGTGGTAAAGCCAATGGATCGTGCACTAATGGTTCGGGGAGTGGTGGTTCACCAACTCACCGAAAGGTCGAATATGTTTAATAAGTCTTTTCGATTTATTATGTTACATATGTATCTCGAATCTTTTATGTGCGGGATGATGATGTTGCGTGGTGGGTTGACTCGTGCAACAGTTCATGTGTAAAGATAGAAGCTGGTTCAAGACTTATGAGTCAATGAATGATGGTTCTATTCTTCACATGGGAAATGAGTCAATAGCCTTGGTGCATGGTCGTGGTTGTGTAGATCTTAAGTTTAGTTCGAAAGATTGTAACTTTGTTTAATGTTATTCATGTTCACGATATCGGGAAGAACTTGGTTTCAAGTAGTGTTTTGAATAATCATGGATATAAACAAGTTATTGAATCGATAAATTTGTTCTTTCTAAATGTGGTGTTTTATTGGTTTTGGTTATTTATGTAATCAAATGTTCAGCTTAATGTTACCACCGATAGTGTTATTTCACTTTTGTGACCACATATGACCGTGACCGACTCTACCCTTTGGCATGCTAGACTTGGCCATGTTCACTATAAAAGAATGCAAGATATGTCTAGGGATGGTTTAATCCTCGCTTTTGACATGGACACCGAAAAGTGTAAAACTTGCATGTTGACCAAGATAACCAAGAAACCCTTTCGTGGTGTTAGTCGTGAGACTAAGATCTTGAGCTTATTCACAATGACTGTGTGATTTGCATGCCACTCCTTCTTTGGGGAATAAGAAGTACTTTGTGACATTTATTGATGATGCTTCTAGATTTTGTTATGTCTATCTGTTACATACCAAGGATGAAGCATTAGATAAATTCAAAGTGTTTAAAACGAAGTTGAATTACAACTTGGGTCTTTGATCAAAAGATTAAGGATCGATAGGGATGTGAGTACATGGATACTCGGACTTTCACCTATTGGTATTATCCATGAAACTATCGCTCCCTATACTCCTCAAAGAAATGGTATTTCGAAAGGAAAAACAGGTGTCAAGGAGATGGTTAATTCCATGTTGTCCTATTCAGATCGAGTCAAGGGTTCGGGGTGAAGCTATGTTAACGCTTGCTATTTGCTAAATAGGGTTCCCAACAAAAGGAACAAGGTTACCCTTATGAACTCGGACTAAAGGAAACCCAACTCGAACTATCTCGTGGTCCGGGGTTGTAGGGTCATTATAAGACTCGATCCAAAGCAAAAGACTTTGGGGTGAAAGAGGCATTGATTGCATCTTTGTTGGATATCTTGAGCATTCCAAGGCTTTTAGGTTCTATGTTATTGAACCTAATGAACATGTTTCGCTTAACTCAATAATTGAATCAAGGGATGTTGATTTTGATGAGAATAGATTCTCATCGGTCCCTAGACCAAGTCGAGGATTCCTAATGGAACTCATGACACCGGTGTATCGAGGTCCTCGATGATGAACCATCGATGGTCCCTCGATGAGGTTGTGGTTCAACAACTCGAACTCGTGCTCGTGGAAGAGCAAAAGGGTCGACTCCAAAGTCATTTGGACCGAGTTTCAACTATACTTAGTTGAAGGTACCGTGGATGAGGTCTCGCACCAATACTCCTATTGCTTCATTGTTGAGGATGATCCCAAGACATTTGAAGAAGCAATGAAGTCCCGTGACATTGCCTTCGGAAAGAAGCAATCAATGATGAGATGGATTCCATCATGGGCAACAACACTTGGGTGTTGGTTGATCTACCACCGTTTGCAAATGGATTTTCAAAAGGAAAATGAAGGTAGATGGAACTATTGAAAGTTCAAGGCTAGATTAGTTATTCGGGGCTTTAAACAAAAGTCGTGGATAGACTATTTTGATACTTATGCCCCGTGGCTCGTACGCACTATAAGACCGTTGATTGCTTTGGCATCTATTCACAACGGTTATTCATCGATGGATGTGAAGACAGCTTTCTTGAATGGTGAATTGGAAGAGGAGGTTTATATGAACCAACCTCGTGGCTTCATCTTGCTCGGTAATGAAAACAAGGTGTAAACCGATTAAGTCTCTTTATGGACTTAAGCAGCACCTAACAATGGCATCAAAAATTTGATGAAGTGGTTTTGTCTAGTGGTTATGTTCTTAACCAGTGACAAATGTGTATATAGCAAATTTGATGAATCGGTAAAGGAGTCATCATTTGTCTATATGTTGATGACATGTTGATCTTTGCACCGACCAAAATCAGTTGACCGACAAAGGAATTTTGTCATCAAGGTTCTCCATGAAAGACATGGGGAGGCGATGTTATCCTTGGTATAAGGATTAAACATGAAAGTAAAGAATTTCTATCTCTCGGTCTCATTATATTGAGAAGGTACGAGGAAATTCAATTACTTTGATTGTACTCCGATGAGTACACCTATGGATACTGTGAGAAGTCGATGCCTAATCATGGCAAGGCTATATCTCAACTTGAGTATTCTAGGGTAATTGGATGCCCGATGTATGCCATGACTTGTACAAGGCCCGATATTGGTTTTGCGGTGGGAAAATTGAGCGGTATACTAGTAATCCTAGTGCTCATCATCGCAAGCGCATCGAGGGTATCAAGTATTTGAAGAGAACTATGGATTATAGTCTCTCATATATCGTTACCCATCGTTGTTGGAAGGTTACACCGATGCAAGTTGGATCAAGAACATCAAGACAATTCGCTCTACCGGTGGTCGGGTATTCCTACTTGGTGGAGGTGCAATTTCTTGGGCATCCAAGAAGCAAACTTGCATCACCGGTTCAACAATGGAATCAATTTGTGGCCTTAGCAACCGCCGGTAAAGAAGTCGAATGGTTGAAAAACTTGCTTCTTGAGATTCCATTGTGGCTAAACCTATAGCACCTATTTCTATTCGATGTGATAGTGCGCTACATTGGCTAAGGCTTATAGCCGATGTACAATGGTAAGTCTAGACACTTAGGTGTCGACATAGCATGATTCGTGAGCTTATCATGAATGGGGTGGTATCTATAGAGTTTGTGAGATCTCAATGTAACTTAGCCGATCACTGACGAAGGGTCCGCTAGAGACTTGGTTATAAAGTATGCTAAAGGGATGGGTTTAAGTCCAACTTAGTCATCGAATGCTAGGACACCCAACTCCTCCTAAGGAAACTTGGGAGTCGAGTTCAATGTGGAAAGTCGAACATTCAGATGGACTGGAGCACATGTTTTATTTACATCCCAAGGTTGTGCTCGGAACTCTTGAAAGGAGGATGAAGTCTTTACTTTAATGGTTAATTTTCTTTGAAAAAGTGCTTGGCATGAGCATGACTAAAGAGGAACCACCTATGTAAATGTTGAAGTTTTGCCGCTTGAAGCTTTGGACTTTATCTTCTACAACATTTATGAATTTGGATATGGACACATGGCTTGTATAGTGTCGAGTCGATAAGTGTTTGAAAGCTTGTGCGTAGTTATCTTCGGTATTCAAATGGGTTGAAGGGTTCAATTCTTAGAACACCCGATTCTCGAATATTTGAACGTAATTACTAAGATGAAAATTCAATCCTCGTGACATTTTCATTTATGCACATGTTTTGTTTGATGTTTGTTTTCATGCAAAGGAAGTGAACTAAATTTGGGAGGATTGTTGGAAAATTTAGTGCACTTGTGGGATTAGTTCACACCTTGTAATGGGTTAGGAGGTACGGAGGTACACCCATAAGGTCCATGAACACCCGACTCTTGTAGTGGTTTGGATTGGTAGTGCTTGGTGAAAGTAATTGTTGTGGTTACCATCGATTATCGGTGTTTCCACCAAGCAAGATTACATCGGATCGTGTTTCCACCGTTGTGTTTCCACCGGTGGTGTCTCATTGAAGTTGTGTTTACACCGCGGTGGCATTTCCATCAAGCGGTGTAACCACCGATGGCACTATGAAAGTAATCGATGATAGTACCGCTTGTAACGGTTTTGACCTATTCAAGTGGCGCTTAAACCGCATTATGACCACGCTTAATTGGTCATGTAACCACTAACGGCTATAATGGGGATAATTATGAGGCTATTAATGGGCCGATTAATACTCATAATTCCATTGACTAGCCAAGAGTATTTCCTATAAATAGGAGATCTGTTTACAGATGAAATACACAGAAAACACTAAACACTTCTAAGCAAAAAGGGTTATAGAATTGTGCCTAATTCTCTAACTGCATTTGGTCTTATCTCAAGTAGATATTCGTGATACCCAGGCATTAGGGTCGAATAGTTTACTTTGGAAAGTGATCACACGATTTCAAGTGATATCCGGTAACCACCTAGTGGTATTGCTACTGTCATTGATTGTCTTAACCCTGTTCTGGGAGATATACTCCAACACATTATAATCCACAAGCGGTTTACATTATTGTAGGAGTCGGGACCCCAGATACTCGCGAATTCTATGTAGGTTATGCAATTGAGATATTTGCAGACGATAGTTTCTACAACGCCATGGATCTTGTGAGGGATATTACGAGTGAGGCATGGAAAATAATGATTCCGAAGAAGAGCGGGGAGCAGATTCAAACAATTGGAGGCAATTTAATCTTTTTCCGTGAGAAAAAAGTATGCAAGCCGACCCTTTGGCGGGCCACATAGTTTATGGTGATGTTTTCTGGATGTTAGTTGGCATTAAAGATTCTTGATGCTGTTTAGTTTCGCCACATGTTTATTTTTGCTGTTCTATACCTGGCCGTTTAGTTATGATTCTTGTAATTTGCTTTCTGCAACTTTTGTGGTAGAGACCGTTTTTAATACATGTCTTTTGCTAGAAAAAAGAGTTCAAACATAGTTTTAAAGCTGCGCTATAAGCGTTGAGATAGTGAGAACAACCACAAACGTGTTCTTTGTTTCAATGCAATGGAATCAGGTATGTTAATTAGTTCTGCAGTCATACATACATATGCATATTCCATTCTTATTTGAATTTGATCACGTATTATCAAATGAATCAGAAACATGCCCTTGACTTTGAATTGATTATATTAGGCTAAACTTGAATTTGATTTGATAGTTCAGCTAACTTTAATGAGTGAGCTTTAATAGCTTGAAAGTGTTCGTTAGAAACCATGCTCCGTTTATAGAAGCTCGATTCACACTCAATTCGTGAGATGGCCTTACAGATTTTTTATGTTGTTTAGTTTGCCACATGGTTTTTTGATGTTGTATATCGGCAAATAAGTTGGAGTACATGCACAATGTGCAATTGAAGAAGTTGATACCGACTCAGTCTAGTGCTCAGCCTTAATCTCATCACAGACACCATTTGATCCAGCATCTGCATTGACCTCTGAGGTCACAACTTATCACTCATGATGCCGTTTTGTCTTTTCATCTGACTTCATATTTATCGTATTAGAATCTATTTCCTCAGTAAGATTCTAGCCCATGCCATGAGCTGTAACTTGAGTTTCTAAATATTCGATGGCTTATCAGACTCCATAATATTGAGGTACTGAAATGTTCCAGCTGATACTAAACTCGAAGGGGCATCATCCTGATGAAAGAATAGCCACCACCGAACAATATACTGGACTATCTTGGTAAGATGATAGTATCTTACCACTAACACATTTGTGCCACGGCCAATGCGCCGTAACAGTTTTTATTGTTAAAAACAAATTAGCTTTGAACTTATAAATTTCACACTTTTTTTTCTTCCCAAACACGCGTTAATATTCAAAAACCAATATCAGCACGTGTTTGTAATGGCTATTTTAAAACTATAAAAGCTCTAAGTTGATAAGCTAATAAACCGAATGAAACAAACTCATGAGCTTTTCTCAATTAAGGATTTATTGACATGACTAAACTTATACCTAAACTGCATCTCATAATTTTTTCGATAACCATTGACCGACTTATATGTGGTATTTGAGCCGACCGTCACTCAAATCAGGTAAAACTCTCGTTTTTTTAGAAAGGTTTGTGGCACTTAAGGGTTTTGTTGCAAAAACATGAATTAAACATGAGACTACTCACATTTTAGTTCAAAATATCTTAAAATCAAATGCTACTTCATGTAACAACTAAAAATAATCTTTATAGCTCTCATTCCATCTTTATCTACAACTATATCTTCAGTTTCAACATAGTTACTTTCCCCAAACGTTACCTTTAACAACATATCATATCTATTGGTTTATGAGGAATGAGGCCCACTATTTAACACCAATAAATGAATGACACATAAAATAGGGCAGAATAAAATGTCAAATAAATGGAATAACCGACGTAATGAAATAAGTGATGTAATGTAATGATTAATTACCGTTATTAATCATGTTTGGTTGGTATGACAGGACGGAATGTAATCGATAAAAAAAAGACTATAGTGCCCATTGATGATAGGAAGTTTATTTAATGTAGTTAGTTAATGATGAACTTTTATGTAATTTTGATTCCATTAAAAGATGAAAAAAATAAATAAATAAATAAATAAAACGCCTAAGGAATGAATTTGATGTAATGGGTCATTCTTTGTAATGAATCATTACATTGTATAATTGTAAACAAAGAAGCTTTTTTCATTCGATTGTAATAATCATTTCTGTTCTCACTTTGATTTACGATATACCAAACACTACGTTGGCTTAAATTTAGTCATGAATCCTTTTTTTTCTTTTAAATTTACATTAGGCCATGGTTAATCACGGAATTCAGATCTTAAGTTTTTTTGTGTAAGAAAAAGTAAAGAAATATGAATTAAACATTTCTAGTCCAATTTAGAGAGGAAACATTTATTTCAAAATGAACCAAGACAACTTTTTTCCGTCTTTTTCTTTTTCTTTCCCTCCTTGGTGATACTCCATAACACAACTTTTTTTGTTTCTCTTCAATTTTTTTTACCTTCCTTCCTTAATACTGTGTTCTCGAGTATTAATTATGAAAAAAAAAAAAAAAAAAACTGTGTTCTCGAGTATCACGTAAGGAGAAAAAGAAAAATAGAAGGACTGAAAAATAAAATATTTCCTTCTTCTTTCTTTACTAAAAAAATTTGAGAACTAAGCATAAGTGATACTCGATAACATAGTAGGGTAATATAACATCAAGGAAAAATTCTGCAAATAATCTAAAAGATGAGGGGTTAAAGTTGTATATAGCTAATTCACTGCTTATATAAACGTTTAAACATATTCTTAAAAACTTTTCCCCCAATTTTTCACAAACATAATACTTAAAACCCTAGAATATTTATCAGCTCAAATCCTAGTTTCCAGACATTAATCTCAGGTAAACTAAGTCAGTTTTTGTTGTCGTTATATGTACTTTGTATATCATTTTAGTATTTTATGGCAAATGTACTTGAGCATCTTTATGCATCCCTTTTTGGTACTAATTTTGGAAATAAAAAGTGAAGTTCAAAACAACAAACTTATGTGAAAGAAATACTAGGTTCCATTTAAAAAAGAAATACTATTAAATTAGTGGGTCTCACTATTCCTTCCCTATAAGTAAAAAAGAAACGCACCCTCCGGACACGGGATTCAGAGAGGGTGTTGCACAAGTGCTATTTGAGTTAACTAAAGTTGCACCATAAAAAAATGAAAGTAGCAAAAAAAATTATCGGGTAGTGCCCATAACAAAAAGCGGAAGTTTTTATTTTTATTTTTTGCACTTCGTGACCTGAAAACGGGGTAGCCCATGCCACACCTGGCAGTAATGTAGGTCCGTTCCTGCAGTTCCACTGTGTAGTAGTATTCAAAATATCATATAAAAATGTTTCTGTGTTTGTTTAAGGTTATTTTTCCGCTTATTAAACTTTATAACCCTTTATCGTTTATTTAAGCTCATAAGCTCGAGTTGATAAACGCGTAAGCCAGAAAAACAACCTTAAACAAACACCCCTAGTAATAGTGTTTGGGTTTAATATGAATGTTACAACACTAGGTACGGTCGGTGTTATCTGACGGTGTTATAGCAAAATGTGCTATCACCTCAACTTTCCGTATAACTCAGCACTTATGACTTAACCAAAAAACACCCTATCTTCATCACTGAAGTTATAGGACACCCCCGGGCGTACAATTTTTAAAATAAAACACATACATAGGAATTTGTTGACGTTATATCAGAAACAATCATGATATCATAAATAGTGGGAATCTTAAAAATTATGGATGTTTTTGCTAAATGGGGAATCGTGTTTTCGTAAATCATGAACCCCGTTTAAATAGGCATAGGGGAATCTTAAATGGTTAATTTTTACTCGTTTTTTAGCTAGTTTCAGTTATTGGTTAGTTTTTATTTGAAGACTGTTCTGTGAGCATCAAGTAGCAATATAATCCAAACAAAAGCTATATAAAAGTGAGTATGCAGTTTAAGCTCACAGCGTTACATGGGAAATATATCAAATGAACTTTTTACTTCCCAGTTTATGCTCGCGTTACGTTGATAATTTGAAGAAATATCCTGATAATCGCTTTCATCCCAGTGATGTTATTGTTCATAGCTAACTTTGTTAGTTTATCTTTTGATCATAGATGGCTTCCTCGATCGCTAGGCTCTTTTCTTCCAATCTCGTAATGGTCAGACCGGTCGGCTCATTTTCTCGTTTCTTTCACACCAAAGGATTCCAATACAATGAGCACAACTCTCAGGATGAGTGCGTCCTAAAGTGTGATGACAAACATGGGTCTCTTGTCCTCGATGTAATCAATGGTGCGTATCTTTAATCCCAACACTCAATTTCTTCATGGTTCCTCTTTTGCGAGGAAAATTAGGTGTAACGAATTGATAGAGTTTATGTTTGTACATGCTTCTAAGAAAAGAAAAAAAAAGTGGAAATAAGATACTTTGTGGTGTATTAGTTATATGGGTAAGTAGTTGTTATTATTATTATTATTATTATTTTTTGATGATTTTCAGATGCGTTTAGTCCTTGTCATTCATCAACTGCGAATCTGGCCCGTCTCTTGAACATGGTGGAAAATCGGATTGGACTTGGTCCCTGCAAGATCCCTAGGTGGCGTGTGGTGGAGGACGACAAAGCCCTCTACCTACTCCGCACCATGACTGGATTGAAAGAAGAATATTTTAAGGATTTTGATTCAAACAGGGAGTTTATGTCTGAGAAACACGAAAAAGATGTTGAGGAATCTGTTACAAAGGAGTTCATGTCTGAGAAACACGGAAAAGATGTTGAGGAATCTGTTACAAAGGAATTCATGTATGGAGAACTCGAGAAAGATGCTATGGAATCTTTGACAGAGAGGGAATTCGTTCCAAAAAAGGTAGCCCAGCGACTGAGCGATTTTACCCCTTTATTAGAGTGGATTAGGGGAGATGAAATTCCACCCAGCGAGTATTACTATCATCTGATTAAAGACGCTAAAGAACTCGACCCATTTGCTAAATGGGTTGAGCTTAATATCGAAGGTATGATAGTAGTAATACTTAAAACCTGAGCAAAAAGAAACATTTTAACTAAAGGTACGCGCAGGCATTTTAAACGGAGCTATTTTTTTAAATCTTTTGTTTTTTACACTTTACAGGAAGGATTGATCTATCTTTTTCCTATTGTGTGTCCTACAACATGACAAATCCAAAAGCAATTCACATTATAATAGGACTAGGGGGCAGGGATACTGACGACCCTTGTGGAGGTTACGCTATTGAGATTTTTTTACCTGATCAGTTATACATGATTGAGGATGCCGAGACCAATGACACAGGTGGCATAAACATAACAATTCCGAAGAAGAAAGGGAAGTCGATACAAACAATTGAAGGAAACTTAATCTTTTTTCAAGAGTGGAAGCTTTCGAAACCGAATAGGATCATCTGTATCATTCAACAGTTTGATTAGGAAAATCTGGAGACTATCAGTGTCATAATTTACATTGATGTTCTTTGATGTTTAGTTGACCTTAAAAAAATTTGATGTTGTTTAGTTGGCCACATGGTTTTTCTTTTATGTTTTACAGCTGACCGTTTAGTTATAGTTGCTGGATCTTTTTACCTTTTTCCGCTTCGTTGAAGAGGTCGTTTTTTAGGCATATTTAATATGTAAAAACATAACTTACACAATGTGTTTGGTATCTTGTAATGAAGTTTGGAATGGACAAGATGATTACTCATCTTTGTCAAATTCATTGTCCACTTTTGTGTTTTGAGATGTCTCAAAAATAATTGTTGGAATCAAAAGGTACTTATTATACACAAAGGTTATCTCGGTTCATGTCTTCTACACAATCAGTTTTCGGTTCGGTTTAGGTCAGAACGGGTCTATTTTGACCCGATGCTCAGCCCTCTTGAGTTTTACATGAATCATGATGATGATTGTCACATTTTGACTTTTGTCCCATTGGTCAACCCACCTGACCCGCCCATTTCGCACCTCTACATTATAGTGATTTCTTTCATTAGGATCAAATGCTGTTATAGATTCATCGTCATTTGGGTTCACTATGCACTACAAGTACCATTAAAGATAGATGACGCATTGAGGATACCAATGAACAAGAACGGCATCCTGTCTAGTTTCTGAAGAAAGACATCTATCACTTACGCCATTATGAAGAACTGGAGACCCCATTACAGCTGATGGGCCAGAATCCTGTGGTAATCTTATCATGCTAAGGAGATAGTTTCTAATACGAGTAATATGGAGTCAGATTAAATGTCAAAAGAGCATCATGAATTGTAAGTTGTGACCTCAGAGCGAAATCTAAATGAATTCATATCTGTGATGGAATAAGGCTGCACATCTTTTTAGAAGTTTCTGTGTGAAATACACGTGCTGACGAGTAAATACAATAAGCTCAAAATAGACTAATCTATTATCTATTATATATAATAAAATAAGCTTTTGTACAAGCCTACTAAGCTAGCAGCATTAAAAATTCGTTTAATGCACTTCCTTATTTAGCTACCATGTACAACACCTACAATGCAATCTTTTTTCTACCCATCATTTATTATGTACGCTCCATATATGTTACAGTAAATAGAATTCATAATTTTCAATCAATAAAAGATTAAAACTTCTTCTATACACCAAACCACAATAGCGGATCTCCCACAATCGAATTCAAACACAATCAATATTCTTTTGGGTTTCATCACTTTGCCGTGATTCATCTATCAACATCTTAACATTGGTATGTTTCGATTGTTCTTAGATTTAGTTTTATTTCGATTCAAATATTAGGGTTTCGATTGATTATGTTAAATTTAATTTTTCTATGCAAACTCTTAGGGTTTCGATTGAAATCCATAGTAAAGCTATGTTGTTGTGTTATTTTTATTTTGGGTTTTGATTCAATTTAATGTGTTTTTGGCTTTGATTATTCAATTCGTGTTGCTAAACCCTAGAAAAAAATATTGGTGAAACTCACATTATTGAATTAGTTTTATAATTTTGTTATTCCTCACGAGTTAACCATATAATGAGATCGTATTTTGTTTTTTTAATAATGGCGGTTTTATAAGCCAATCATCTATTCGTGTTTTAAGTTCAATCTATGACCGGTACGTTTTCTGTTTTTTATGCTTTTTTACTACTATTTAATTTTTTGTATATGGTTTTTATGATACCTAGCACATGTATGTCATTAACTTATTATGCACATATCATGGGGCTTGTGGTCTAGTGGTAGATGCTTAAGTGATTAAGCGAGCCACGTGTGGGAGTAGTACCGGGTGGGTGACCTCCCGGGAAGTCCTCACATGTGGACCACAAGCTCTGTTGATATTAGGCAATGAAGAGGAGAGCCTGTGAGCCATTAGTTGCGCAGGTTTCGAATCCGAGCCGGCCCCGGTTTTCATCCGGCCGTTACTCCAGCGGATTATATTCGTGTGGAGGCGGTACGGTTTCCGGGCGGACGCCGCTAATAATCCTCACTGCGCCAGCGTGGACCCGGTTAAGACAACATAGTCTGGGTATGTGGTGGATGAGGGCCTACTGTAAGGTAGGTGCGACTCTATCCAAAAATATAAGAGAAAGTCACCGTCCAAAAAAAAAACTTATTATGCACATGATGTGGCTGATGAAATGCTTAGTAAACATCAGATATAATTCGCGACTTTGTTTTTATGATTACAATCGAATTTTGTTCAATCATTTTGGTATTAGTTAGTTTTTTAAATATGGTTGATGTAGATTTTGATACTTTTAATGGTGGGTTTTTATTTCAGTTTACCTGAAAAAGAAGAGAGGTAAACCTATTGATGATGATAATTCAGATACATCGGAGCATTTTCAGGTATATACCATTAAAAAGATTAGGACCTAAATGTTGTTTATGTGCTTCCATATCATATGGCTTACCATATTAGTGGCTAAATGGATGGGTATAATAGGTAAAATTGATTTTTAGTTTTGCTACCGTAGAATTTTAGTTTCGCATTCGTAAATTTTTATTTTCAACATTCGTAAATTTTTATTTTCAAATGACATTTCATGTGAATGTAGATTTAATGGTATTCGGATGCGGTGACCTTTTCCAAGGGTCTTGATGTAATTGAATATCTCAACCTGGAACAAGAAAGACTACAACCTTTCGATATGGTATCCTTGATCCTTAAACTTTTAGTTTTAATTTTTACGTTTAAAAATTATGCAACGCAATAGAAGATCCCATCTTTTCGGGTCATTGCCGATACTAGAGCAATGAAGGTCTCATTGTTGATGGGAAAATTGTGAAATATTCATTACATGGCTTAGAATATCTATTGCTTTGGAGCCGAACCGCAGCAGATCTGAGAGGTGTTAAAGGTACTATTTTGGACACACATATGCCATACTATATCACTTCTTTGATGGTTCGGTCCTATATGTGTATGTAGTTATTATGTTATAATTTTTCTTTGTGATAGACAACATTAGGTGTCAGCTGAAGCTTTACATATATCAATGTCTCCTGCAGTATTAAAGTCCCATCTATTCCGGTGAGTTTTCTTTTATGGTGTTTTTTATACATTAACAATACTGGATTGAGAAATGCTGGAGGAAACCTGGAATTCAATACTAGATTAAGAAATGCTAGAAAATCGTTCAGCTTCTGCACCTGAGGCTGGTGTTCGATATGATGGGGTATACAGGATTGAGAAATGCTCGAGGAAACCTGGAATTCATGTAAGATGTCACACTATTTTGACAGCATACATTATATCACTTATAATTTTTTTATTGCTGACATGTAGATTGTTACAGGGATTAAAGGTATGCAGGTATCTTTTTGTTCATTGTGATAATGACCCCTCCTCCGTGGACAAGGTTTGTCATCACTCTATCATTGTCAAGTTTTATATCATGGTAAACTCGTAAATGGATGAGTTATTTACATGTTATTAGAACATTACGTTGATGAGACTCGGGATCGCCTAAGGCCTTTGCTGTCATTAAGGAGCTAAAGGAGGCAACCGATGTAACCGATAGAAAGGGCCCTCCTTCCCGGGATTATGATGTGAGTTGATGCGACTTTTATTATAGGATTTTGCTATGTTCTACATGTTTTAATGTGATTATTGATGCCTCAGAAAATTGGTATTGTATCAAAGCAATTCTAATTTATGGCTATTGTGTGGAGGAGGAAAAGCAAGTGGTTGTGGAAAATTCCTCCACCTAATAGTAGAAGACAAGCGAGACCTGGAGATGTTGGGGATGGCAAACCAAGGGTTGTTCACCGAAGACACAAATGATGTATGTGAGTGAACGACTCTTAAAAGGCAAGTTTATTTATTTTTATTTCTATTTTTTGTCCGATTTGAATGAGTAAAATGTTAAACTTGAATTATTTACCGTTCT
Organism: Chrysanthemum lavandulifolium; assembly: GCA_022545495.1. Classification (NCBI taxonomy): domain Eukaryota; kingdom Viridiplantae; phylum Streptophyta; class Magnoliopsida; order Asterales; family Asteraceae; genus Chrysanthemum; species Chrysanthemum lavandulifolium. The sequence continues at coordinate 27,447,854 of CM040240.1, forward strand.
GCAGTTCTGTTGCCTTATTTGCAAAAATGTTATGAATGAACCGCTTACCACCCGTGTGCACACAATTTCGCAAGTCATGTTTACAAGCAACATTTGTCGGTCAAACTTTTATTAAGGAGAGAAATGTGAAGGTAAACGTACATTAAGGGCACAGAAGAACAATCATGAAATGCCCATCATGCACCAATGACATTTCGAATACGTTAAGAACCCGCAGTATAACAAGTACCTATGTTGTTTTTGCATTATTTAAAGCAATGCAATGGTCTTAGATAACAGTTTGTCTGCTTATTCTTTTGACAGTGAACAGAGAATTTAGGAGTGTGATTGAATCACTTCAAAGGCGACTAAATAAATGAAAGAAAACTCACTTGTAAGAAGAAATGTTGAAAACAGATGAGAAAACGGATGACGTTAAAGAGGAAAACGATGATGTGAAGCCGAGATCGAGGTTAAAGATATGGATTCCGAGGTCGATGATTCACCAATGAAGCCGCCAAGGACACCGATAAAATGAATCATCAAGGAAACTGTTAAAGATACTACTAATGACATTAAAGGAAAGCGTGTGTTACCGACAATGCCCCCAATAAGAAGCTACATGAAGAGTTGATGGGTGATGATACTACTAATGACATTAATGGTTAATTGTACGGCTGAATCGGTTGAAATTGAAGAAGCTACATGAAGAGTTGAGTGTCAAATTGTTTCGTGCTCGCTACATTGAGGTGTGTTCATTATATACTACTTCATATGTGAATGTATTTTTATTTATCTTAAGTAAAGGGGTGTTTGGCTAACCTCATTGGAGGAGTGTAATAGGTGAATAATGAAGAATCTATTGATCAATATCGATTAGAGGTCACGAGTCATGACATTTACCTAATTCACGGATTTTGAAACAATTTTCTTATATTTGTTTTCTTATTGATTTGGTAAGCATTTATAGTGTGTACATGGAGATAACACAACCATTTCCTTTTTGTTTATTGCGTCGACTCGAACGATCGGTGGGTAGGGTAATGGGTTCGGGTCAAAATGGGTTCTTTGGTATGAGTTTGTATATAGATGGACTTGGTGCTTCTTTGAGAGTTAAAAGTTCGGTACCTTATTTCTTACATACTATTGTTTCATGCATTATTTCATATGATTCATTTTTCATTGTTTTTCATGTGCAAATGACATTTTCATGCATTATTTCGAGATTACTTGATCCATGCTCATATACTTAACCTCGACCCTCTAAAGTTATTTATTTTAAGCTTGATACGATGTCTTAATTCAATTTTAAATGTTATCCGTATATAAAAAATTGAAGAATCAAAGAGGTTATGTGAATAGTCAACTCTGTTGTAAAATGGTTTGCGTGGTTAATGTTTTTTGTGTCCGAGTTTGTGTCAATCGGATTATCGAGCTATTATAGAGTTTGAAAAATTATGATTATATAATGAATTAATACAAAAATTCTACTAAGGACTATTATGTGTAAAATGAAGATGATAGGCCTAATTTACTAAGAGCCTCTCAAATTAGTGTGTAAAATTTGGGTAAACCGTTGTTTATATTTTACCGAATGATAACCAGTTTTGTTGCGGTTAGTATGAAGTTACTATATGACTACTGGATAATACTTTTATTACACAATTAAACTGGTGATTGTGAATTTGTTACTTCATGTCGCATTAGATAAACATCCCTTAAGTTCCCTTGATACAATGACCCACATCGATAATTGACTTTAGTTTCTTGCTTCTCCTCTTAAAATGATCTTTTGACCTTTTAATATTCATTGTTAGACTATCAGTTTTAGCGTACTTAAAAGTTAATGTCAAACACCCTTTAAACATGTACTTTATAGATTTTTAGTGTAATCAAAAGTGAATGCCAAACACCTCTAATTATGTATTTTAAAGTGTAAATGTTGAACATAATAGTTTGAGTGTTTGATGACGGGTCGGTGATATTGACTCAATAGTTAACCCCGTACATGTCAAAGAATATATAACACGAATCTACCTAATTCGTGCAATGTTTTTGAACCGGGTTAACAATGGTACATTTTAGGAAAATAGGTCATGTTTGGTTGGAGAAGTAAAGCGTGGGAATGATATTAGCCTAATTTTATATGTTTTAGATTCTTGCGCTTAGTTTTCGAATTTCCATGTTGTTTGTATGGTCGATTGTTAAAGAAAAAGTTGCCTTTTAATGTCTGCGCCTACCGATTTTTAGTCCGGTGGGAGGAATGAGTCCCAACGTTTGCTCTATTAGAGTCAAGAGCCTCATTAGTGCTAACACGTTTAGAGTAATTATCTACTTTTATTTTTTTTAATATATATACATTAATACATGATCGGTCATCTTATTAGTGGAATAAAATAGTTTTTTACATACATGAGTTTATACAAGTGAACGATATCTTTGATGTGTCACAAAGTTTAGTCTATTGTTTAATCTTCAATAATTACATTGTATGTCCTTACAAAGATGGAAGGAGTGTGTTGTACTACAAAGTAAGAACATAGTAGCCTCCTTTGCAACTTGAACTTGATGTTCCGGATGTAAATGACACTAATGCATAATCTGCGATCACACCACTCAAACAAACCCTTTTTGGTTGTTATTTTTGAGAGTTCCAGAGTGAATGATGTACTCCACATGATAAATTTGTATATGTTAGATGTAAATTGACACTAATGCATAACCATTCTTGAACTATTTTTGTACTTTTATCTATCAAATATATTAGACAAATAGATATGATATCCACATGATATTATTTGTATATGTTGAAGTTTTAGTTTTTGAATTAGCGACCTTTTTAGAGGTTGACAAATAGCATTGAGCATGTGGTAACCATTAACGGGTCAATTTAAAAATTGGGTCGGTTGACTTATTCCTTGACAGTACGATTATGATTATGATTAAGTTTGAAACATTTACTTTTATGTTATGATTTGAAGAGATGCTAACATTTATCAGTTACAAAATCAGATTACATTACGTTAACTATATCTAAACATCTTCCTCTTTGTGTTACTTTTAGTTACGAGTCTACATGTTTCTTTTGAAATGCAGAAGTTTGTATTGTTTCTATGAAATGTTGATGAGAAGTAGTAGTTCTTACACATGGTTAAAAGGATTTTGTGTTTAATATTCGAATACTTCTATTTAAAAGTATAGTGTACTTGAAGTAGTAGTTAATTTAACACACTTGTGATTTTGGTTGCGACTTGCTTAATTTTACTACTAAGTATTAAACTAATGAAATATTTGACCTCACCCATTTTAAATTGATACCATAAGGCTCATTTTATTGGTTTTTCGACACATATGATCATACAGAATAATTCCAAGGTTGAGGATTACTCCGATAAGCGTTGCCTCTTAAGATTGTCGTGAAACAATATCCGATATCGTATCTTTGCCATGACAATCAATAAAATTCAAGGCGCCGCTTTCTAAAGTTGGTTTGTACTTGCCCGTCCCGTGTTCACACATGGACAACCTAGACGCTGCCGTATCAAGCGTAAAAGCAAGCGGGTTTGAAGGTTGTCGTTTGTGATCGGGATGATAATCTCTCCAAAACCACAACAAATGTCGTGTATAAAGAAGTACTTGAAGGTCTTTGAACAAGGTCCATGTTGTATCATGTATGTATCATTGGTGTAATCACGTTATATTATACTATGGTTCATTATTTTTAATGTTACAAGGTTTGTTAGCAACTCAATTGATCATTAAAATCACACATCATTTTATGTTCGAGTCAATCTATTTTAGATAGGCAACGCGATGGTTGTAAATCGATTGTGACTCACACATATTTTAAATTTAACAAATTTACGTTATTACTTTTATTATCATCTCATTTATCTATTTCTTTAAAAAATAACCCGGTGTCAACGGGTCTCTAAGCTAGTATCTTATAACCAAGAGTTTTAACGTTCCTTTAGGCGGTTGTCCAGTTACTCGAGATCTGATAAAATCCAAAATGCCAATAGACATTAAAAAGTCTTCAGAGGCATCTAAAATTTGTTGGAAGTAATTCAACTAATCTTTGTAATTCGATAGTTTAGTTTTACTGTAACATAAAAGTCCACTTAGAAAAGGCCTAAGTCTGTTAATTATGGGCCTAATTAGGACGGTTATAAGTTAGTTATTTTAGGTTTATTACTAAGAGTCGTAATGTTTCATAGAGACCGGTTGCTGTCAAGCAACACGTCCCTTCATTGTATCTGTAGGATAAGTCATGTCTGTTAGAAAGTGTCGTTTAGATAAGTATATATATACATGTATATCTGTAGAACAAAAGTTGTTAACCCACGTTATTCAATTCTATATAATTCTGTGTTTACAGAATGGGTTCAACCATTTCCCAACAATCTTCCTTGTTTCTCTATTGATTCTTGAACGATGTTGCATGATGTCTTTTTGATCATATAAGATCCTGGAGATTATACAAGACCTGTAGTGCAAATCGAATTCAAAGTTTACATCAAAATTTTAAAAACCAAAACGCACAATTCCGTTACAGATTATAGCATCCAAAATGACAAAGTTCAGCACCCAAAAGGCATCATCTAAACATCAACAAAACCATGTGGCCAGAAAAACAACATTAAGAGTCTATAAGGCCATCTCAACATATAACAAAATCATGAAGGCCTTAACAAACAGCAATATAAACTAAAGACCAAGTCTTCCCAGATTTGCCTATATAACATATAGCAACAGAGACATGATCCTATGCCAGAGTGTCGGTTTATGTGTCTCATGGAAAAATAATAAATTTCTCCAATTGTTTGAGTCAACTCCCTTTCTTCTTTGGAATCATTATCTTCCATGTGCTACCCGCTTTATCGCTCTTGGCATCCTGGATATTGTAGATCCTCTCTGGTAAAAATATCTCGATTGCAAAACCTTGAAAAGTGTCGTCAGTCTCGGCCCTCGTTATCCTTGCCGCATATTCCTATCATGATGCGAATCGCTTGTGATTTTGCAGCTTGTAAGACACAGTATAAGAAAGAGAGGCAGCATGTGTCGTTCCTGTATAGAAGAAACACAATATCACTATAAAACCATTGCTGCGTATTTTCCATTCATCATGTGTTTATCATTGTACTCTTTAGTGCAAATGAGTCATTAATGTGATAATGTCTCGCCTGATCATAAAACGATGACCATGTGTCATGTAAGAGTCAATAATCGAGACATAATGTAAACAAACCACAATGACCAAAACAGCGCTACTACAAAAGTACATAAGTATTATATATAAAAACGAAGTTAAGATGATACCACTCGCTCGCTCAAAAAAATTGTTGAGTTCTTCAGCATCCTGCATCACATGATAGTAATACTCAGAAGGTTCCGACTTGACTCCTCTCATCAAATGTAAGTGAGAGGACAGAGTCATCTCGAGAACATTCTTTCACATCATCATCAGGGTGGATTGCAAACATAAATTCACATTGTGGAACAGATTCCCTAAAATCGTTTTGGTGAATTTCAGGCATGAATTCCTTATGCATATCAGGCATGCCTCGGAGTAGGTAGAGGGCTTTGTCGTCCTCCAACACATTCCACCTAGGGATCTGGGGTAAAAATTTGAATCCGATGATCATAAAATCCGTAAAGTTTAGAAGACGGAACAGATTCCTACTTGGTGAGACACGCGGATTAAACACACCTGAAATCATAAAAAAAAGGCGTTAACGACTTCATTATGATTAAACAACGAATTTTCGGAAGATATAGTAAATTAAATTATTTTATATCCAGTTTTCACAAACTGTTTTTTTCTTATAAACACGCACAAACATAATTTTGTCTAGAGATCAAATTGTTACACCTAATTTCCTCGTGCAAGAGGAAGCGTGAGGAAATTGAGTATGGACAAATTGATATTTGCACACGTTTATAAATGTAAACTTTTTTCTATTTCGGGAATCAAATATACTCACGATTGACAACATGATTGACAGAAGACTGGTGTTTATCATCACGACACTTGAGGATGCAGTCATACTCAGAGTCACGCTTAACATACTGGAAAGCCATGGTGTTAAAGAAGCGAGCAGGTGTGGCGCTTGATCTGACCCTTATGAGATTGGAAGCAGCACGTTTGATAAGCAACGAAGCCATCTCTGATCAAAGGACAACACAACAAGAAACAACAAGTCACTCATTTTATCTGTTTTTCATATAACACTAAAAGAACTAAATTCAAAGTCGCACAAGTTTACTCTATACACCGTGACCTTTTCATATTTTCATTAATTATGAGTGGCGGTGGGCTCAAACCCCGTGGATTAGTCGCAAACCATGGTTACCACCCGGAATGCAGGTGGTCAGTTACCCAACACAGCAAATTATATAATCCATCAACAATCGCACAAAAAGAACCTCAAAACAGTGAAAAAACAAAGAATCTTAAAACCATTATCCAATATTCAAGACAAGCGGGTCAAAAATAGGAAACTTGAGCGCAAAGGTCCTAAATGTACAAGTTTCAGGTGTATAAGGTCACTATCACCAGTAAATCCCGCAGTAATTACCAACAAACCCAACTCACAAACATATCACACTTAAACACAAACATAAAAACACTGACTCACATACCTCACATTTTCCACGCGTGATTTTCGGGTCACTAAAGTATCACCAAAACCACTTGACGATGTGTGGTGGTTGTGGGGGTGTTTTAAGGGAGGACATGTGGTGCAACTCTTTATTACGCCCGGTCTTACAATAAATTTCAAACAAACAAAAAACCTAAACTCTATGTGTCTGTTTAGTTGAAAGGAAACATCCTTATTTTTCACAAAATATTTTGTACAAAACAAAGAAATTAGATATTGCGTTCCAACCAAATGTTTCTCATCAAATTCTCTACAAAACAGAAAATTTGCATTTCCTACTTTAAATATGGAAACTACAAAATGCAATTTTTTTTTGTTTTTTGTTTTTCTTGCTTTCTTTGTAGCTCCATTGTTTTTTTTCTGTATAGAAAACAATATTATATGAACACGTTTTCTATGCCAAAAATTAAATCCCTTCCACTTTTTTACAAATATAAAAATAGAAAATTAAGTTTATATTCACTGAAAGTATAATAAAGTTTTAAACTTTATATTTTATTTCTTAACTTAAACTAACCACAATTAGTACTTACTAAAAGATGCACAAATCTTTTTACCAACAAATTTCAAATGACATACAAAGATACTAAAATGATTTTTACCTGAGATTTAACTTGTTGAAAATGGAGTGTGAGCTAAAGAAATTTTTTGGGAAAACTTTTATGTTGTCTGAAAGTTGTACAGCTTTATGCAAGAAATGAACTAGTGTTAAACCATTTAAGCCCCTCATCTTTGTAGTTATTTACAATTGACCCTTCGTGTTTTTTGCCTTATTTGGGCGGGGAAATAGGAAATTTGGTTTGTCTTTTTCCTTTATATAGTAGGTACTATTAGAGGGCTAGTGCAGTTTTATTGGGAGCTCATCGCAATAACTAAAACACCTCACAAATTAGGGGTGTGCAAGAAACCGAAAAACCGAACCTAAACCGAAAAGAACCGAAGAACCGAAACCAAAAAAACCGAAACCGATTGAAAACCGACGGTTCGGTTTTATATTTTGAAAAACCGAAGTTTTGGTTCGGTTTGGTTTAGCTTTAAAACCGACCAATAGAAACCGAACCGACATTTAAAGTCAAAATAATATATCTTGCCTTGTTGTTCATAAATAATATAAGTATTTTATCTTTGATATCTTCCTTTACATTACCGTTGTCAATGATACATTTCAAATGTATGATAACTCGCTAATATTTTATTTCATAACAATATACATAACACAAATGTGCTTTAAAGTAAAAAATAAAAAATAAATAAGTACACAAATGTCACATGAACACATTAAGTTTGAATGTTAATGGTTGTTCTGTTGAAGATGGTGCAATTACATCAAAAGATTGAAGAACTTGTTCTAACATCATTCTTTTTCGCTTACGCACCTTCAATTGTTTCATGTACGGTTTAAGATATGGTTCTATTTTATAATATATGTCAAATCTACTTTGAAAAAGCAAAGCTCGATAAATCGTATAGAAACCGAAAACCGAAAACCAAACCGAAAAAACCGACAACCGAAAACCAAACTGACACAAAACCGAAACCGAATGGTTTCTAAAATCAAAACCGATTTTTCGGTTCGGTTTCGGTTTTATACAAAACCGAGCCAAACCGAACCATGCTCACCCCTATCACAAATAACACATCAATAACTAAAATACTCTTCTCAACAAAAAAAACCAATAACACTTATTGGCAAACATTAAAAATACCCACTCACTCACAAAAATAAATAAATAAATACCAACAACGCTCGTTGGTGGGCTGGCTGAAGGACGAACGTCGCCGCTGCCGATGCCAAACGACGGCGCCATTCGTGCGTTTTTGTCGAACAACAGCTTACAACGTGCACTCTTACACAATCTAACTATTTGAACATATAACCTCTTGGTTGAAGAGCACCTCACACTATCTCATAATCCAAATGCATATGTAATCACATAGAGACCATCTATAGTGTATACATGAAAACATTAAACAATATGTTATTTTTGTATGAGACATTTCTGAATAAAAATACTCTTTATAAACTATCATTATAAATAGAAAATTTAAAATAAGTTGTGTCATGCATGGTCCATTACATGGTCACTTTTTGTGCTTTTTCCCATTTTGGTCATGCTCGACTGCTCGACTTCACTAATCTAATGCCAAGTGTCCATCCCTTTGTACCTTTTATTAAAAGTACATCGTCGGTTGAGCAGCCCCCAGCCGAGCGCCGTCAGTTGAGCATAGTACTTTTAATAAAAGGTACAAAAAGGGTAGACACTTGCATTAAATTAGTATAGTCGAGCAGTTGAGCAGTCAAGCATGACCAAAATGAAAAAAGACACAAAAAAATGATCATGTAATGAACCATACATTACTTTTTGGCTTATTTTGGGAATTTTCTCTTATAATAATATCTCATCAATGCCTTCAAAATGAGTATAATATGGATATGGTAACCAATTATTTTATTTAATTAACTTTTTCTTACAATTCTGTACAAACTATATAAACAGAAACATACATTTTAGATTTTCAAATAAAATTGTATCTTTTTACTTTTAGTTTCATATATAATGTGTTTTAATTTAGAGAAATGATATGCAAAATAAATTTCTAAGAGCACAGGGTAAGGTGCATATTAACACGCCAAATGCATTCAAGTTAAATGAATATTGTGCCATTCTCCATACCAAGCAACACGTTATTTTTGTGCCAAATGAGATTCAGCCATGCAAATGGCTCACGCCAAAAGTAAAAAGTGGGTATTTTTATTTATTTATTTTTTGTATTGTGAGTGATATTTTTAGTGGGTATTTTGTGGGACCCAATAACATGTTAGTGGTATGTTATGAGGGAGGGTGTTTTAGTTATTAATGTGTTATTGAAAGGTGTATGATGTGGCGTTGATGTGGCATACCAATAACGTGTTATTGGTAGCTTGCATACCTTGTGCTCTAAACATGAAGGAAAAAAACAGAATAGTGATTTGGTATTGAAGTTTGGTGTTAATATTGATTTGCACATATTTGATGATAGTATAACTCTAAAGATGTTCATTTTGCGTCAAATATGGTGTGGTCTTTAGTGTATACATTAGTCTTGCTTAAGAGCATCTGGTATGATGCGCCAGAATATGAATCAAGGTGTGTCTGTGATGGGATTAAGGCTGAGCACCATGAGTCGGTATCGGCTCCTTACATTGTGTACTGAACAAATTATCTAAAATGACAAAGTTCAGCACCCAAAAGTCATCATCTAAATACCATATCCAAAATGCGGTTTGTTTACAACTAGAGGAAAGCCGTTTGAGCTCACTCGAACATCCTAGAGGAAAGCTGGTATTTACATTATTAAAGTTTGCTAAGGTATCAAATCAAATTCGAGTCTAGCCAAAGATAAATTCAATGTCTGGAGCATGTTTAGAGAATACTAATTAATCAACATGCCTGATTCCTCTGAATCGAAACATGTACGTACATTGCTTGTGAATTTTGCAGCTTATTTGCAGAATACCTGATTAACTTATTGGCAGAATACTAAGGGTATTTACATCTTTTGGCAAGACGAATAAATATATTATAATCAACCTCTTCAACAGAAGCTGAAAAACGCCAAAAGGATACAAGAGTCATAACTAAACGCCCAGCTAAACATCATAGAAAGTACATGGTCAAGTGCCAACTGAACAACAACAAAAATCGTGAAGGCCTTACCAAACATCGATATAAACTAAAGACTAAATTTTCCCAGAATTGCCTAAATAAAATGTCGCAACAGAGACATGATCCTATGTGGGCGCCAGAGTGTCGGTTTGCATATTTGTGTCTCACGGAAAATAACAAATTTCCTCCAATTGTTTTAGTCCACTCCCTTTCTTCTTTGGAATAATTATCTTCCATAAGCCCTCCGCTTTATCAGTCATTGCATCCTGGATATTGTATAACCTATCTGGTAGAAATATCTCCATTGCGAAACCTTGAAAAGGGTCATCAGTCTCCGACCCTCAGTAGTCCGACCTGCTATTCCCATTATGATGCGAATTGCTTGTGGATTTTGCAGCTTGTAGGACACATGATAAGGCATAGTGACAACATATGTAGAACCTGTATATTTTATAGCTTTTACCATATTTTATATTAAAATCCTAAAACTTTTAAGTTATTGTGATATATGTATATAAATAAATAATAATGTTAAAAGATACCACTCGGCGGTTCAACAAGTCTTGTGCGTTCCTTTATATCCTGCAGCACATGATAGTAATAACCAGAAGGTTCTGAATCGACTCCTCTCATCACATGTAAATGGTAGGAGAGATTCATGTCTCGAACAGAGTCCTTCACATCATCAGGGTGAATTGCGAATATAAATTCATATCGTGGAACGTATTCCTTAAGTTCTAGTTTGCTGATTTCATCCATAAACTCCTTGTGCATAGGAGGCATGCCACGGAGTAGATAGAGGGCTTTGTCGTCCTCCACCACATTCCACAAAGGGAGCATGTAGCCATATTTGTAACCAGTGATAAAATCCGAGAGGTTTAGAAGATGGCCCAGATTTGCAGCTGGTGAGAGACGGGGATCAAACGCATCTGAAATTATAAAAAAAAAAGGGCTTTAGCGATTATGTTATCATTAAACAATGACTTTTAGGGCGCTCAGGTACAGGACATGTCTTATTACCACTTAAAACTATGTCTACACTTAAAACTTAAAAGTTTAGAAATCAATTTATTACGGCTTATTTCCTCAAGAGGAAGCATGAGGAAATGGAGTGTCGACAAATTATACATGTGTACAAGCTTATAAGTGTACACTTTTTTTGTCTACTATTTGTGCAAATGACATATTTGTTGTAGAGCTAATTCTTTTTGGGAATCAGATTTACGCACCGTGGACTACACCACGGACAAAAGACCTGCCTCTTTCATCACACTTTAGGATGCAGCCATTGTCACACTTATCATATTGGAAACAGTTGGTGTTTAAGAGGCGAGAAGATGAGGCCATCGCCTGATCCGCATGAGATTTGAAGCAACGCGTTTAACAAGTGACGAAGCCATCTATGATCAAAGGACAAACAAGGTTAGCTATAAATTAGAATTTCATCTGGATGATTCAAAAATTCCCGAATGCCATTCACGACTTGCTATATTTATTCAAGATTCACGATTTGTTTTCTGACATAACATCAAGAAATTGTACTCGTACAAAACAACACTACGGATTATATACCTTAACAACAATCACAGAAAAACTGAAAACAAAGAATCCCAAAGCCATAATTCAAATTCACTATTTTTTTCTGAAATAACATCAGTATGCTAAACACTAAAAACAAACTATACAATCAAAACTTACTCTAGCAACAGTAAACCAAAAAAAGTAAGATCTGAGACTCTATCAAGATCTGAAAACTCATGTGTCCAAAATCGAAACTAGTGTTCAAAGGGTCCTTAATAAGTCCACTTTGTGATTTTCCTAACAAGTAGTAACATTCATGCTTGTTACTAACGAACAAAAGTCAGAACATATTTACTTCTACAAAGCAAAGCTTTATGCCATCATATTTCAAATGATATAAAGTAAGCAATCCCAAACACCCTGTTATCTTACTCTGACAGCAATCACACAAAAAATAAAAAGAACCCCAAAAGAAGCGTAATTCAAAGATTCACGGTTTTACAGAAATTGACAACATCCATACATTCTACAAAAATAAAATATATATATATATACTCTAACTTAGAGGGTGTTTATGGTAGTTAATTTATCGGGATGATGAGCTTATGTAAATGTGGAAAAGCTCACAAGTTCACTTTTTCGGCTTATGAGCTTATAAGCCGAAAAAAGTCAGGCTTGCAAGCTTTTTCAAGCTTACATAAGTTTATAAGCCCAGTAAATAAGCTAATACAAGCACCTCCTAACTCTAACAACAATAAATTAAAACCTCAAAAGAAGCACAAAAGCGAAATTCATGATCCGAGATTCTTTGTCCCATGGGTCCAAATTCAAAGGCTCAAAAATGTAAAGGGTTGGGATGTATAATGCACATTATTCTAAATATAAATTTCTAACAAATAAACACCCAAACGGCTAACACCAATTTTCCCAAGCACAAAGGGCGAGCCTTTTTTTTTTAAACGGCAACTAAGTATCTCACAATATATACAAAAAATCTTTCTCACAATGTCTGAAAGGGACTTGAACCCACAACCATTTGGTTGGAGAGCTTCTCAGTTCTCACATAACAAGGGTACCATTGGACACAAGCCCTTTCGTAAAGAGTAAAGGTCGAGTCTTTTAACTCGCTTGTACACAACTTAATAGACGTTTGGACCTATTTCCTATACACTCTTAAATAATTACTACCGTCCCATATTAAATGTCCAGTTTTGACTTTTGAAGTCTTTCATTTTCAACTTTGACCTTAAATATTTTTGTTTGTGTTATATAGTATTTGATCAAAATTATACCAAATGAAAATACGTTTGAACCTCAATACATCCATATATTTTGCATTAAGTATTGTTTACTACAAACAAAATTATCTAAGGTCAAAGTTGTACAACAATGACTTTGAAAAATCAAAGTGAACATTTAATATGGGACGGAGGAGTATCTAGTAAGGTTTGAACGACACACCTCATGTCGGAGTTTAATAAAACTTATATTTTATATACTTTATTTCTAAGCAAAAGTAACCAAAATAAAGATGCATAAAAAGCTCAAAATTTTCCCATCAAACTAATGACAAACAAAAGTAGTAAACAGAAACAAAACCCAGTAATTTAAAGATTATTTTTACCTGAGTTTTGAAGATGGAATTTGAGCTGCAAGAAAATTTTAAGTTGTCTGAAAATTGTGGTACAACTTTATGTAAGAAATTAATAATTTTTATGTTATAAACCATATCAGCCCTTTATCTTTTAGCTGTTTACAAGTTGCTCCTTTAGTGTTTTGTCTTTTCTTAGCAGCTCTTGATTTGGGCGGGAAAATGGAAATCTTTATAAAAAATTAGTTCTAATTTTAAGAAAATTGGATGTGTCTTTTTCATTAAAATGTGTTTGGAAATCTAAAAACGATTTAGATAATACTTGTATTACTCACTCTTTTCAAATATTATTGTTTTCAGACAAAAAACACATAAGTTTAAGAAATATGGGATTAATATATTTCACAACCAATCAAATATCATCTTCAACCATTAATTTTTTTTAATTAGTTGAAATTGAAAGTGGCCAATTATTTCGCGATATCCTAACAATGGAAAGATAGACAATAATTTTGAAACGGAGTGAGTTTTTTATTTTAAAAAAATGGGTGATTTGGGAAAGTATGGATGAAAAAGATGGAAAAGTCATGTTTTACCTTCGAAAAGTACATTTTCTGTTTTTTGAAGGAAAAAAATAAAAATAAAAGTTCTATAAAATGTAAATTTGAACTTGTCTTCTGTTTTTATAGTTCTCTTAAAGCCTTTTCCTACAACGTGTTTCACTTTTCTATAGTTTAGCCACTCTTTTGTTTTGTGGAAAAGTTTTCAGAAAAAATTTAAATAAACACGCTTTCCTTCTTTAAAAGTTTTTCCACAACTAAACGCAAGCTAAGATCTTAAATATGTTACTTAACAACTAATAATCCCCATGCATGTCTAATGACATATTGTTATCTTAGAGGCTAACAATACCAACAAATACTTTTATTTTTCTAACCAACAGTATTGTTAGGTTAAGTGCTTATTTTAGTATTTAACAACTTATCTCGTAAGTAATATATATCTAAATATACTTTAGTGTTGGGATTCAACCATTTGTTTGCTTATTTAAGAGCATACAAATAGTTAAAAGAAACATATTGCTATATAAACCACAACCTTCAACATTTCAGACCATTTTAAATCTAGTTTCCGGTTTTGGTACCCCTGAATCTCGAACCATTCAACATTCCTGATGCCTATTTGAGGGGTTTGCGCTTTATAAAATTAGAAAATTTCACATTTAGCAAAAACTCCATAACTTTTATGTTTCAAAGATTCCCGAATGCCTTTTCACGACTTGCAATATTTATTCAAGATTTAAGATTCACGATTTGTTTTCTGAAATAACATCAATAAATTTTAGTAGTTTACTGGTACAAAACAAGACTACATAACAACAATCACAGAAAAACTGAAAAAAAGAAATAACATCAGTATATTAAACCTCTAGCAACAATAAACCAAAAAAAGTAAGATCCGAGACTCTATCAAGATCTGAAAACTCATGTGTCCAAAATCGGAAACCAGTGTTCAAAGGGTCCTTAATGTAAAAGTTGGGATGTATATTAAGATCCACTTGCGTGATTTTCCCTAACAAGTAGTAACATTCATGCTTGTTACTAACGAACAAAAATCATAACATATTTTCTTCTTCAAATTTCAAATGACATAAATTAAGCAATCCAAACACTCCGTTATCTTACTCTAACAGCAATAAAAAAGAACTCCTAAAGAGGCAAAAGGGGGATGCGGCGCAGCTTGTTGATTTTGCCATCCAAAAGGGGGTTGCGGTGCAGCTTGTTGCTCGTTTGCCTGTCATCTTACTATAATTGATAAAAATACATTTCTAATTATAAATTTAAAATACCACTCGAGAGAGAGAAAAAAAAAAGGCCTAATTTAAGATTCGCGGTTTTACGGAAATTAACATCCATTACATTCTACAAAAAATAAAAATATATATACTCGGGTGTTTATGTTAGCTAATTTATCGGGATGATGAGCTTATGTAAATGTGGAAAAGCTCACAAGTTCACTTTTTCGGCTTATGAGCTTATAAGCCAATAAAAGTCAGGCTTACATGCTTTTTCAAGCCTACATAAGTTTATAAGCCCAGCAAATAAGCTAATCCAAGCACCTTCTAACTGTAATAAAGAATAAATAAAACCTCGAAGAAATACAAGCCCCAAATTCAAGAACCGAGACTTATGGGTCGAAATTCAAAGAGTCCAAAATGTAAAGGGTTGGGATGTATAATATATTATTATAAATATAAGTTTCTAACACCCAAACGGACGAACAGTTAAAACGGATGAGGTTTTCCGTTTTCTATTGTGGTTACCCTGAAGGGTGGTATGTTGACTTAGTTGTACATGGCCTAACTCAAATATTGTCATGACCGTTTATGACCATTTCTCTAAACACCCTAAAATATGTATATAGTGAGGTTCGAAGTTCGAACGCTAGACCCAAGGAGGTTAGGTGACTTGTATTTCATACTTTATTTCTAAGCGAAAAAGTAACCAAAAGATTCATAAAAATGCTCAAACTTTTTTACCATGAATTTTTTTTTACCTGTCCTATAAAGTTCATAAGCTCAAGTGAATAGTTCATAAGCCCAGCGTTATGAGCTTATAAAATTTTCAATATGCTCATCTGACAAGCTTAGACAAACACCCCCTGAGCTTACGTTTTACGGCTTATGAGCATATTTAGTTGAGCTTTTGGCTGTAAGTAAGTCATATAGTACGGACTTTTTAATAGATAACCTAACACAAACACCTCCTTAAACTAACAACAATAAATAAAATCTCACAAGAATCACAAAAACCATATTTCAAGATCCGAAATTCTTTGTCAAGTTTGGAGTCTCATTGGTTCAAAATCAAATGGTCCAACATGTAAAATGTTAGAGTTTATAAGTTCCAATTCTGGGCGGGATAAATTCAAATTCAAATTTGAAATTTAAAAATCAAATATAAGCGGGATTTATGCAAACTCAAAATCAACTCTGCCTATATATACAACTTGTTTAGAACACACAACACACACAAGTTACACACACAAAAATGTCTCGCAAAGATTTTTATCAGCAATTCCCACCCGTAAAAGTTGCGGAAACCGCCTTTCCAAATCCAAATCACTTGCCGGAAACCGACTTTCCAACTCTACCGAACATGATGTTTACTCTACACCACCGAAAATGTCTTTCCGGTGGGTTTTGAAAACATCCCGTACCTCCCAATTGTTCCTACTCCACCGTGAATGACCCACGGTGGATTTTCAAACCACCCGAGCGGTTAAGTGAGGCTTCCTCCGACAACCGGAACGAGATGAAGAAACCGTAGGGAGATTATGGAAGAGCAGCACGTGAAGAGGTCGCTCGCCATGAGCAAGAAGCACGGGAAGCTCAAGACCTCCAAGACAACTATTTCGACATAATGGAGAGTCGATACTTTAATGGGAGTTTTATTCTCCGCCAACCAAGATCGATGGTTGGGACTCGGATGATTCGCTTTTTAAGTTTTAGTAGTTTTAATCTCGTATTGTAATATGTTTTAGTTTTAATGAAATGTTTGTTTTAGTTTAATAAATGAAGTGTTTGTTTTAGTTTAGGGGTTGAAATTGAAAATATGAAATATTATTGGTGTTATGGTGTTATTGGGATGTTATGGATGAGAGTGTTTTTGAGGATGTTAATGTTAAATGTTAAAGTCGATGTGGTAATCGACGTGACGGTGTTATTGGTGTTATGGTGTTATGGATGGGAGTGCTCTAATATGAGCATATGACCACATGATTACATAGGCTTATTTATGAGCTTATCTTATATTTTATAAGCCCCATTTTTCGGCTTATATTGATACTTATGGGCTTATATAAGTTTAATTATTATGTTTAGCAAATTTACATGAGCCCAAAAGTTTCAAAACAAGCTGAAAAGAATGAGCTTATGAAATATAATAGATAAGCTCGTAAGCCCATAAATAAGCTTAAACAAACACCCCATAAATATCATTTTTCTACAAACACACACTCAAAGGGTTAAGCAAATGAGGATTTTCAAGTTCAGTTTAAATCAAAGAGCATTTATTGGATGCCTAACTCGTATGCCTAATAATATGCCTAAACATATATGTCAACATTCTATTGGGGACAGTAAGCGGACCCACTTCTTCACAAACCAATAATTTATAGCCACATCTATTAGTCACAAAATTAGTCACATATTTTAGCCATTCAAATCATTTTCCTAAATCAAATATACGCGGCCTAACCAAGGTTCCAACATTTTTGCCATTTCCTAACCACTCTCAAATATATACCTATCGAGCGACCGCTTCGACCCAAACATTCTATTAGGTGCCACTATTCACCTGAACTTATAAAGGTATGAACTATATACTAGAAATTTCTATTCTGTAACAAACACATATATACACCAGAAGTTATAAAGGTTTGAACTTTATGTTTTATTTCTTAACTTAAAATAACCATACAAAAATGATACTTACATCTTCTAACCATACAAAAATTCAAATGACATACAAAATTACTGAACCCAATAACTTGAAAATAATTTTTACGTGATATATATGAAAGACACAATTTGAGATGATGAAAATTTCTAAGGTTTGAAGTGTTTGTTTGTGTAAACTCTGGGGGAAAATGTTATGTTGTCTGAAAATTGTACACCTCTATGTAAGAAATGAATTAGTCATAAACCATTTTAGTCCCTTATCTTTTGGGTCTTTTACGTATTGATTTTAGTATTTTGTCCTTTTGTTAATAGTGCCTGATTTTATGGGAAAAAATGAGAATTCCAAAAGCTCGTAGCTAAATTGTTATACTCTCATTCGATTATAAGGTGACCATAAGCCCCGCGACACTTTGATACATCATTACATTAGTTTTTTCTCTTCTATACTAGACACAAGACCAAACACTAGTTATGAGGACCTTACCGGTGACTCAACACATTTTTTTAAATTTAAAATTCATTAATAATTAAAAACATTACATAATAATTTAAATAAAATACAAAAATATTACAATAAAATTAGTGTTCCTTTGTTCGACGTCAAAGGTATTTCACTAAATCGACTTTAAGATTTAGATGCATTTGTCGGCTGTATATATCTCTAATAACTTGAACTTATCTACTTCTCCTCGACGGGATCATTTTTTCAGATGTTGCTCATCCGGATAAAAGTCGAGAGATTTCCTTCTTTGTCTTTTAAGACCATATTATGTAATATTATGCAAGTGTACATCAAATCCGTAACTTTTTGAATACTTTATGACCGTAAGGGAGTTTTTATTATAACCTATTTTTTCTTTAGCACGCCAAACACTCGCTCTCGCCTTTTCTTGCTGCTTCATGCTTGCTTATATTTAATTTGCTTCAGATCATCCGTGCTTGGCTCAAATGGACCGAATAAGAATCCGTTAGTGAGATAATATCCCCATTTATAAGTTACGTCGTGAGCCACAAATGGAACTTCTAATGCTTTCCCATATTTGAGATCGTTCAAATAGAGGTGACACATTATAACGTTGATGTCGTTATTCGAGCCAACAACACCAAAGAACACATGTCAAATCCATAAGTCTTGTGAGGCAACCGCTTCTAATAAAATTAACGGATCTTAACCGGAATCACCCCTACAGAATTGACCACGAAGTCCAGTTGGGTATCGAGCCCATGGCCATTTCATAAAGTCAATGCTTCCTATCATTCCAAAAAAACCCATGTTTTTCCTAGTGAAAAGCATAGAGTTTTTCAACATCGATTTGTGTAGGATTTCACAAATACTCCTTTCCATATAAGTCCATAACCCCTCTACAGAAAGCGTCGAGAGAATCACGCGAAGTTTTATCCCCTATTTGCATTCGTCGAAAGCATCGTGAACGGTATTGTATACTAATTAACGAACGCAAAGGTACACTTCATCAACGGGAATGCCAACTTTTCCGTAACGTCAACACCTTGTCAAGAAATGGCACATTATCAATTAAATCTCGACAATGCTTGTGAAAAGTAATCGCCTCATTCGAACCGCTTACGGAATGTACGTGAGTCATACAATGGGTTTTCACCGAAGTAGCGGCCACAAGACGATCATGAGCACCGTAACGATCTCTATCTATCGGAGCTCGGATGATTCTCCTCGTTGAAGAAGTGGAAGCTTCGAATAAGTAAAGCGGCGTTTTTAAAAACTCTAAAGTTAAATTATTAACTTTATCATCATCTCAGATCTAAAAAAATATTGATCGAATTCATTTGTTTAAGTTGAGAAGTTTAAAATGTGTATAGAAGAGAAAGTGTGAAAATGAAAAGAAAATGTGGTATTTATAAAAGAAAAAGCGTGTTTAAAAATTAAATAGAACAAACACCCTCAACATCTATAAATGGTTTACGACTATTTTTTTCCCTTCTTTCCATTCGGTCATTGGACCGATCGAATCACAAAAAAAAAAGGGGCGCCCTCTATATGGGACCGACCGACGCAATTGGTTACCATAACGGCTAGCATTATTAGTTTTGGATATGTTTAAATAAACGTTTATTTTGTATTTCAAATAATCATGAGAGTTTTTAGTAAAAAGATATAATATTTGATTGTTTAAGATTGTAGGTAGTGTAATTTACTACAACTTTGTGCATGAGATTGAAAATTTATTATCTCAGCGTAACATTATCATTCAGCACATAATCATTCTTTTCACTTTTCATGTGTGCTGGTCCACTGTCCTCTCAACTTTCAAAGGGGCGAGTTATTGATACGGTGGCTATGTTTTTATTTCAACGGTGGCTATGACATAGCTATGACAAGCATAGTACTCTTGTCCCTTGTCTTGTCCTTTTTTTTTTTTTTTTTTTTAATAAAAATAAGTGTGTATAATATGTGAGTGTATAATAATGTATATAATAAGTGTGTGTATAATAATGAGTGTGTGTATAATAATGTATTGTACATGTATAATTATTTAGTTTGTATAATAGCACGCTAAATATTATTAAATTAAACGTCAGCGTTAACATATTATTTAAATACACCAACATCTACTACATATGAAGATTATTCATCTCGTTTAAAAGATCATGGAGCCTTGCACCCGACTGACAAGCGTGATCCTCAGGATTCCTTGCCAATTCTAACTCCATCTCCAGCGTCTTTATTTTTGTCTTCAACAACTTGATCTCATTATCTTTAGCAACGCAGTTTGAGCACTGCATTGAAGATGAGGCTCGACTTAAGTACCGTCTTTCAAATTCATCTTTCCAACTGAAGTATCGACACCCATAGTCATTTGTACCTTGCTGTTACATGTTAAGAAAATAATAAGAAATGTATTTTTAACAAACAAATTATTTACAT
Source organism: Chrysanthemum lavandulifolium (assembly GCA_022545495.1). Lineage (NCBI taxonomy): Eukaryota > Viridiplantae > Streptophyta > Magnoliopsida > Asterales > Asteraceae > Chrysanthemum > Chrysanthemum lavandulifolium. Next base: position 27,468,618 of record CM040240.1, read on the forward strand.
AAAACCCTAAGCAAACGTATGATTATTTACCACCGAAAGAGGACATGCATAATACGGTCGGCCGGAAAGGATTTCGTGGATTTCGTTCTATAATAAATCCTCTATTACATCGACACCGAAAGGATTTCCTTGGCCCACCGACAAAAGAATTTGCATAAATCAAGAATCAATCATTTACAACAGAAAACATGTATCATTTACAATGTTATTATTAATTTAAATATAAACAAGAATCAATCATTTACAACATAAATCAAGAATCAATCACTATGTTTACAACAAAAATCATTAATCAATTATTTACAACATAAATCAAGAATCACCACTATGTTTATAATTATTTACAACATGAATCAAGAATCGTCACTATGTTAGTCGATCCCTATATAATGATTCCCACCGGATGCAAGATCGGATCTGTGCCTCCTCCATTGTGGGTGGAGATGCGAAGTGGAGAATCTTCGCCTAGCGCCGAACAATGTAATGACCTACTGCCCCCACACGGGCTATCACAAGGGGTCGGCTTTGTGAGAAGTCCGGACCATCGATAAGCGGAAAACACGTATTCCAACCCCTGAGAGATATAAGTGCAACGGGTCGTCTAAATACTCCTGCAATAACCAACCCCGTGTTTGGCATGTCCATGTAGCGATCAAGCGGTGCATTTCCATGTCCGAACCAGTCTATTGTACGGCGAAGTTCGTTAAAACCATCTTCCCACCACAAACCCATGTAAACCTGCCAATTTAGGTCCATCTGCTGCAATAACATCCGCTTTACTTGGCGCCACAAATCTTGTTGTTGCCAAACATCATGGGCAACGCACCGAAACCCACAATTTCCGTCACCCACCACATTATATATACTGATTATGTATGGATGCCAAAGGACTGGAAGCACACCCATAAACATTTCGCTTTCTGCATCTCCATCGTACAACCTGTGTCTTATTTTTGGATAATCACTAGGACCCGTGAAAGAACTATGTCGGGCAGGTTCTTTGTTGAAGTTCGGGACTTGTCTAGATCTTGTAGCGGTGCTTCTTCGGTGATTTACGGTTGGAACTTCATTCAAGTCCGGGACTTGTGTAGCCTTGCCCATTTTGTCCTTTGCGCTCGGACGTCCACGGGTATTTTTTTGAATAACAGTTCCGTGTGTCATCGATGCGTGTTGGTATATCGATCTCAACCGTTAGCATATTATTCTTGACAAACGACGACGCTTTGGTAAAACATTCTGAATTGTCGAATGTCATCTCTAAACGTATCATGATGATGATGATGATGATCATCATCATCATCATCATCGGAAGAGCCATCTTCGTGCGGTGGCCTATTGATATTAGGCCACGGAACATGTAGGGTTCTCCAAAAATATTAAGTTCTTCTAGTGGAATGGGCCCCGAAATCATTAAAAGTGGTATATTACAATGACGCCCAGTAAATCACCGATATTAATGGAAAACAACTTGATAGTTATAAATTTACTTACCATGATATACATAGTATTGCAACTCGTGAAAGCATGGCGGTCAGTAAATTGTACGCAACTTATGGCTACAATCTTCTACGGTGATAGACCGATGGAGTTCTTTGTGCATGAGTTGGAAAGCATGGTGAGAAACTTTATACCACAATTCTTGAAATAGTAGAAAATTACAATCATTTATTTTCTCACGATGCTTCTATTTAAACTCTCTTTATCGAATTTTCTTGCAAATACAATCTTATCGATTGCACTCAACAACTGTCTAAATTGGACCGTGTGTCGCCTAAATATAATTTCAACAACGCTGGTGAGCCTCAACTCTACACGTTGTTGTCTCGCCAAGGAGCGATATTCATCGGTGATGTATGAGACAAACATGTGTCCGTAATCTCGCACCATTATCCGGATACTCAACGATCAAAAAAAAACAATGAATTAATCAAAGGTCATTCGGTGCTTATTAATTGAATAATAAAAAAATATAATTAACAATTTATTACGCCGCATGGTTGACCAAGCGTTGTCGTGGCGCTCATATCGTTACTCGAACAAGGGGCGTGTCGGAGCTTTAACCAACCGATCCCATCTCTTTTAATGGAGTCATACTCATCTAACCCACCGCATCTGCTTTCTCATAAACTTCATCAAATTTTGCTCTATATGCCATCGACAGAGTAATTTGCGAGCGGTAGGAATATCTCGCTCTACATGCCCCAACCAACGCTAAATCTCATCGGTGACAATAACACGTGGTAGTATCTTTGTCTATCACCTCTTTTATGCGCTGCAATACCCATTCAAAATTATGCCCTTTTCACCGTGTATAAAGTCAGACGCCATTGAAAATGTTTTATTCGTTGGAGTTACTCCAACAATTTCCAACAATGGCAATTTAAACATGGTGGTATTGTATGGAGTCCATCAACATGATTTCGTGGAACGACGCCATAGAGCATTCAAGTGGGGTGAACAAAAATAGCTCCTCAAGCTCATTATGCTCATTCACCCTGTAATATGCATAACCCGAATCCGCCGATGCGAGTAAAGGACTTGAATTTGAGTTCTATCACCTACTCGCCTCCGAACTTATCAAGTGCGTTATAAATAGTTCTAACGCTAGACACGTTATCCGGATTACATCCCTTTATTGTCGAAAGTATATTACGTGGTGGTACGCTATACTCGACAATTCTTTGACCAAACTCAACTCATCATCTTTTAATCGCATTGCATATGGCATACCGTGCAACGACTTTAGCAACTCATGATTATGGCTATCACACTTCACCCTCAAAATCCAATTATATTGTGTTGGTCTATATTTTGCAACTAATCTGAATGGACAATTGCTTTTTTTGTTTTGGTTTTCCGTTTCCCACTACCGTGATATTCATAAATCCCGCTCTTTGTACACATATAATTAATTTCCATCATCTGACCATTTTCTGATTTGGTTCTCTTTTTAACAATGACAAAACCGAGCCCCGAGGCTATATTTTTCACCCACTCAGTTATTTCCTCGTGAGAACGGAAAGCCTGAAAATACATAACAAATTTTATAACACACTTTTTTTTTAACTAATACTTTTTTGATACTTTTATAACGGAAAGCCCCGAGGCTATATTTACCTCTTGTCTAATAAATGGGCAATCCTCTGATACTTCCTCGTGAAAACGGAAAGCCTGAAAAATAAAAAACACAACAACTTTTATAACTTTCATTTTTAAAATACTTTTATAAAAAATACAAATTTGTACATTTTTAATAAATTTCATTTTTGACAAACTTTTATAAAAAATACAACTTTTTACATTTTTAACATTTTCTTATAAAACTAATACTTTTATAAATAATTTTTTTAACAAAGTTTTATTAATACTTTTAAAACTAATACACAATTTTATTAATACTTTTAAATCTAATACAAACTTTTAAAACTAATACAAAGTTTTATTAATACTTTTATTAATACTTTTAATAATAATACTTTTATAAAGAGTATACGTGTGTGGTTATTAAACCGTAACGCTGCTCGTTGAGTGTGGTACGCGCTTTTCTCCGTCTCGAGTTGATATCTTGTCCTCTCTCTCTCACTATCTCATTCATTCAACTCGCTTTCTCTCTCACTATCTCTATCTCTAAAAGTTTTTAGATTTAGATCTAAAACATATTAGATCGTGGTATTGTTGGTTATGTTGTGGTGATATTGCTACCGTGGTTCTTTGATGGTGAGTTTGTGATGTTGAGTTTGTGATGTTTGGGTAACTGGGTACTTTTATGGTGAGTTTGTGATGTTCGTATCATTTATGGGTAGGTTGTGGGTTTAATTTAATGGATCTCAGATAAAAAAAAAAAACGCTTATTTTTTTTAGGGTTTGGTAAAAAATAAAAAACTGGGTACTTTGATGGTGAGTTTGTGATGTTCGTATCATTTATGGGTAGCTTGTGGGTTTAATTTAATGGATCTCAGATAAAAATAAAAAACGCCTATTTTTTTTTTTATGGTTTGGTAACTGGGTACTTTGATGGTGAGTTTGTGATGTTCGTATCATTTATGGGTAGATTGTGGGTTTAATTTAATGGATCTCAGATAGAAAATAAAAACGCCTATTTTTTTTATGGTTTGGTAAATGGGTACTTTGATGGTGAGTTTGTGATGTTCGTATCATTTATGGGTAGCTTGTGGGTTTAATTTAATGGATCAGTAAAAAAAATAACGCCTAATTTTTTTGTTTAGGGTTTGGTAAATGTGGGTACTTTGATGGTGAGTTTGTGATGTTCGTATCATTGGATCATTATATTTATTGTGTTTGATGATTCGGGTGGTCTTGGATGATCAAAATACATGTTTTCCATTTTAGAGAGAAAGTAGAGAGAGGTGTTCTTGCTAGAGAGTTACTCAAAGTATGGAATATTAGATTAATGAAAAGAGCACCACCCTTCCATGGATGGAAGGGTATTTATAGTTACAAGAAATACGACCTCCCATCGGCCCGGATCGTGGATACAAGGGTAAAGACCCGTCCTTCCTCCACGGTGTTGCACTAAACTAAACTACGCTACAAACTAACTAATAAACTACTAAATAACGTAAATAACGACAAGTCTACGAGCTAACTTATGCTAGATAACATTTGGGGTGACCGACTCTTCACTATGGAATTTTCTAATTCCTAACAATCTCCCTAAGGAGGTCACCCCATGTTTTACATTTCAATCCTAGCATTCTATTCTTGTCTTTGTTCTTGAGCTCAGACTTCAATTCTTCATTTCAACAATCTTTGTGCTTTAGTAGTGATTCTTCAAAGTCCGTGATATTTTGTACTTTCGGTGGAGGCCTTTAATCGATCCACATCTTTGATGATCTTCGAGCTTTTTGAGATCATCACCACAAGAAATCTCTCCGATCACCCTTTATTGTGTTGCCATCATGTGAAGTTGTGACTTTTGGACCGACATGCTCACACTTTTGAATCATGACATCTTTCCATCGTAGTAGCGGAAGCCTTATCGGTTCATGATATTTGCAAAGAAGATAGCGTAGCATAGTATAAAAATATCGTAACCGTGTTATGTAGATATGCACCACCATGATTTCTTCAAATTAAGTGTGGATGCCGTGAGCATGCGGCTTTGATTGACTCCTCAATTCGATCACCGCAACCGTCCAAATGTACCGCAAACAACAAGCTAGCAATAAAACACACGAAAGTGTCTTTGATCACTTTCGCTGAATTGAGGTACACGCCCACGGTTCCCGCTGATCAAGACAAGCACCGCCTCGTGATCGTAGGATTCCTAAGAATCTCCTTGACAGGTTTCGCAATGTTCTAGTCGTTTCAAACCGAACGCCTCAAAGAAGACAACACGGAGTGAGTGAACCAATGAATTGAGATTCACCGATTGATGAAAATTGATTTGAAAACAATCGCGTATTGCTTGAAGAAAGAGTTTTGCAATACGACGAAGGTTTTATGAGAAAGATCAATTTTCAATCAAAATACTTTTGTATTAGAGAATGAGTACACATTCGACGCGCTAGCTAAAAGAAGAGATTCGCACATCGAACGGTTTTTCTAAAAGTATTTTTCAATCGAGATACTTTTGAATTTGAAAACATAAGTACACATTCGACGTGTTAGAGAAAAGAAGGTTTGCACATCGAACGGTTTTTCCAAAAGTATTCGCAATTCCATTCTCGACCAAGGTTGATTCAAGACCGAATCGCCCATTGTTTCTATCCGCTTGTCACAAGTTTGATCTTTGAGAAGATCTCACATGTCACCCACCAAGAGCTTGTTTGATGTTGGCTCTAGAAGGATTTCCATCTTCATCGTGAATATTTTCATATCACTCGGATGTTCGCAATACCACAAGGATAATGCGAGGACTCTTAATATATACTTACTTTCCACATTGTGTGAAAAAGAAGTCTTCAAGAATTTAGTGTCCTAACGAGATATTGTGGATGATCTCTTGGCTCTAGACTCAATAGTGCATTTTTGGTTCCTTTGTCGGAGACTAGGGAGAGGGTCTCTTCTTCAATATCAACAATCTCTAAGAGAAAGTCGATAGATTATGTCGGTTCCCGTGAGAATGAAACAAGCCCTTTAAGAGGAACTTGAGTGGTTTGGGAAGTTTAGTGCAAAGGCATCACCGGGTCCATGATGTCTTGTCTTCAATACCAGTGTTACCTTAGTAACCACCAAGAGTATATGAATTGAACCCGGTTTCCTCTAAGGTTGAATTGATGGAGGGCTATTTCTTTTCACCCTTTTCACATTCATTTCTTTTTCATTCTTCAACCCTTCAAGCTTACCGAGACTTCATAACTAGAACCTTGTTGGGTTTATTCCAAGACTAGCTCGCCTCACCGCACTCTTCCCATTCCTCATTTTTCTCCTTTTTTCAATATACCTAAGGACTCTACACTATCTAGTGGATTGTCCTCGGTAGATCCCTCCGGCTCGCGGATCGTGGAACGAATACCTAACCTAACCATCCTTATAACTCCATGCATAAAGTAAATTGGTCGGTCTTTTGGTATTGTTCTTTCCTTCATGAAACCAATTGAAAATCATTTGAAAAACAATCAAGGTACTTGTGATACGAGATCAAAGCATTTTGTACCTTAATAGTTTTGATCATTTAGAAAACCTCCCTCAACATGTGCATATGATTTAGAAATTGTTTAGCACAAGGAGGCAAGAGGACTTTGAAATATTTTCTTTGATCACAATTTTCATACTAAAAGCCATTTGATTTTCATGGTAAAATTCTCCCTCAATATGTGCATAGGATATTTTAAAACATTTTATCACATAGAGGCAAGAGTTCTTTGAAGCACATCCACAATCACAAAATCCATTAAGAAAACCATTTGAAAACACAATCAAGGTACTTTATAATCTCTTTTTAAAAACTTTTGTACTCGATGGTTTTGCTCCCCTCAATATGTGCTTCGAGATTCGAAAGCGCTTAGCACATACGAGAGAGCAACCGCACAACCGAATCAAAACGATCAACTTTATCAAATTTCATTATTAAATCACAAATTCTCCCCGATCAAAAATATCAAACCCTTTGAGATTTTGGATCCCAAGTGATTTAATTAGGTTTAGAAAACATGGGAGAAAATGTGGCCTTGTTTAAATACTCATCCGTTTTTGGATAAATCCTCCTCCTCAACATGTGCATTGTGTATTTGAAATCGTTTGGCACATGGAGGCAGGAGTGCCTTTAAAGGACTAAAACCAATTCCATTAAAACAGATTTGAGATTTAAATCACGATCTCTCCCCGATCAAAATTTCAAACCATTTGAGATTTGTAATCCCAAAAGATTTAAATTATTTAGAAAATTTTGGGGAAAGACGTGGCAAGATTTAATTTTGAAACATGACAGATAGGAACATTTTAAACATTAAAGATTGTTAGTGTCGTATGATAGTTTTAAGAGATCTTTAGTAAAATAAAACAATTTCACAATCAAACAAGAATGTAAAAATTTCATTTTGAAAGACCTTGATTCTAAAGAAAAATCATACCATGACATAACATTAAATCTTTAGATCACCACTTTTGTTGTACAAAGCGGAACTTTTGAAGATATATTGTATGAAAATATTTTAAATTAAATCACTCTCCCTCAATCGATGACCAAGTCGATAATTGAGTGACTTAAGTTTTGATAAAATGAAGTCCGTGATTTTCAAAATTTAGTCCAATATATTTTCAAAACAATATATTCCATTTTCAAAACAATTTATTCAAATTTATTCAAAATTGTTTAAAATGGTATCCTCGCACAAAGATACGTTAGTGGTTGAGAAGCTTCCGTTGTTGTTGTTGTAGGGTTGGAAGAAAACCGTCTGCCGATGCAAGTGAGACTTCTTCACGCTGCATTTTGAATGCCAACCGAGGTCCAATTAAGCTCCGCTTCTTCAATCACTTGTCAAGAAAACCATCTCACGATGCAAGAAGACCTCTTACGTTGCATTTATGCCAACTCTCCATTGAAGTCCAATTAAGCTTCGCTTCTTCATTTGTCAACCCAAGATATAGTTACCCTTTCCTTTCGGCATCCAATCATCTTCAATTGTGGGATCCGGATCGAACATTCTTATATACCAATATACCGCATACGTTAGTGAACACACATACAAATATATGGTGGTCGACAACACCCAAACAAAGAATCGACTAATAAAAGTCAATTCAACATAACAATCGATCATATAAGGCATGGGGTTTATGTGTTAATCAAACTCTAATCATCTAAACCTAACAATCATATCCTAAATTCCTAGTCCTTCAACACGTGCAAATATCATTTTTAATTAAGCACGAGGATAATTAAGAAAGCTCGTTAGATGATATAGATTTGAAAACATTCTCCCTCAATCAATGACTCATTTTTGAAAAAATTTTAAAAGCGTCAGAAGTCATTGATTGAGTTTGCAAATTAATACGAAAACTCTGATACTGATTGATTTTTCAAGCAACTCATTTACCACCAATTTTTTTTATAAAACAACAAATATTTTTCTGAAGAATTTTAGACGGAAAAACATTTGTGTAGGAACAACAGTCCTTCGACATACTTTCCTCAAATTTGTTTTTAGGAAAAGTGCACGAAATATTTGAAAAATGGTTTAGCGTAGCACTTTCCTTTCTTGAAGAGCGGGTTGCTATCTCAAATAATAGCAAGCCATAGTTTTAAGCACGGGTTGCAGTCTGAAATAACTGCAAGCCATCATTTGAAGCGCGGGTTACAATCAAATAATCAGAAGCCATCATTTGAAGCCCGGTTACAATCAAATAATCAGAAGCCATTTATGTGACATGTTTAGAAAAGAATATTTACACCTCCTCGCTCGAACTTCATCTAAAGTCCCGTGCCATTATTGAATGACATTTCTAAGACCGTAGATGTTATCGATACCGTAAGACATGTCTTGGAAAACATATTTTGGTATTTTTGAAATTTTCTGATTTTTATGGGTTTTGAAGGTTTTATATTTTTCTATTTTCTTTTGTTGGTTTTATATTTTTCTATTTTGTTTTTTATATTTTGTATTTTGTTTTTCGAAAATATTTACAAGGATAGAATAGATGATATAGTTAAAGAAGATGATGATACGAGTACCGAGATAAGGATATCAAGCACCCGTTGTAGAAGATAGAAGTCATCATCTCTTAAACATTCACCACCAAAGCATTCGAGGCTCTTGAATCGAAGAAAGAAATTGAACCATCCGAAGTGAGACTTTGGCGCTTCCCCAAACCGAAAATCCTATAGTCGAAAGCGATTCAAGCTCTATTTCAAGCTTGCTTTAGCCAGTGCACAAAGAAGCACACCATTATCATAAATCCCACCGCTCCTTTCAAGAATAATCACCGTGATTCTTCGCTCGAGGTTATATCATCAACAAGAAGAACAAGATCGTATCATCCCACACATAAAACAATCTTCTCAAATTTCCTTTTCAACCGACGTCTCAAGCGATCCATTCCAAAAGGTGTCAAGAGAACAATTCCCCAGTAGTTGAATTAATGCGCCGCCTTTTGTATAATGCTCAAGAACTCTCCCGAATACACATCATGAGGGTAATGAAGAACAACTCCCAATGTTCACATCTTTCGTCCCGATGAATGTGTATGAAGCTCAAGAACCCGGTACACCAATATCCAAGAACTCTCCCGAATACACATCATGCCCTAAGGAAAACACCTCCCAATGTTTGTGGTAAACAATGGCTTTCTTCCCGATGATCGTGTATGAAGCTCAAGGACCAAGTACACACATTCCCAAAGAGAGAACAACCGATAACATTGAAGAAGCAGTGCCGAATCATCGATTATCTCTCGGGTGACAATCTCATGGATGTCAACACCGAATAAGTGATTATATCTCGAATCACGATTAAGCCCTCAAGTAAAACAAATTGAGCATCCCCAATGTACACAATTTTCTCCCCGATGATTGCGATAACATCGAGATCATCACACACCAATGTACCTCTTATATCTTCGTAAACATTCTCTAACATCTCTTCCCCACATAGTTGAAATAAGAACACTAAACGCTTTGATGAGTAAAACCTGAGTTTCTCTCGGTCATGACATTTGTTTTCCCGGATAACTTCAATCACTTAGAAGTATTAAGTCCATCAAGTTTACTCGCCATGAGTCAAACCTTGAGTTTCTCTCATGTAATAACATTTGTCTTCCCGGATATCTTCAATTACTTAGAAGTATTAAGTTCATCAAGTTTACTCGCTTAGATGCTTGTCTCCTTCCCCTTGCCGGTTTTGATACTTCGTAATCAAGAACTCATTGTAAGCCCGTACTAGAAATCATTTGAGAAGAACATCATTAGCTCATATGTATCTGTGAGAATCAACTTGTCAGAATCGTGAGCAAGTCTAATTGGGATTAAATTCGACATATCACTCTCCCCAATTAGTGCTCTCCCTAAACCGACAACTGCTTGATAAATGCCATGAATTAAGAAGAAGTCTTTAGATCATTAAATGCAACACGCCTTTAGTCTTCTAACATGTAGCACAATATGTAGAACCGATCAGACTCGACCTTCTTCAAGATTGTCCATTTGAGGAATAGAAAGTTAACATCTTCAACTCACCAAAACAAGAACATCACCAAAAGCATCCCAATCAACTTACATCTTGCAAATCCCTTAACTAAAATCCTCCCAATCAAACAAGAATGTAAAGATGTTCATCAAGGAAATCAAGAATCGTGCCGCAACGAACACACAAAATGGTAACACCAAGCAAACAATCACATCAAACAAGAACAGAGATTGTTCGAATCATCATGTTGATGTATACGTGAAGCATTAACCGAAGCACTTTGTCGATAAACTCATCAATCCGAGTGAAGATGTCAACCAACGGCTCATAGAAGAAACTCCATGTAAAGATGATCCGATAAGAAGAAGCTCGGTTCTTACATGAGTTTGGAGCCGTTTGACCATTTATTCTCATATGTCAATCAACCATGCAAAATTTCACACTTTTCTCCCTCAAGAATTGCATACGGAGATGCCATTCTTGATTAAATAAGTGAACATCATCCAAATGTTCTATTCACACTTCTCCCCGCAAAATTAGCACATGATGTCGCCATCGCCATTATAGTCGAGCAAGTGGAATCGAGAAAACAATCAATGGTAGCCCGGTTCACTTAATGACCAAGCGCATGGAAAAGTATGAAGCATGTTGATGAGAATGGTCATAATAGAAGATTTCTTCTTCGTAAGATAAAGCGCACCGACACGCACACTTTTCTTTTCTTTAGAGAACGAGGCATGAACTGATGTGTTCATACGTCATAAGAAGATTTCTCTTCTTTCAAGATAATGCGACCAAACGCATACATTTCTTTTCTTTGAGTACGAGGCCCGAATCGATGTGAATGCATACATTTCTTTTCTTTAGAGTACGCCATAATCTCTCTCTTTTCAACTCTCTTAGCAAAACATGTAATCATCCCCATTATCATTCAAGAGGCTCTTTGTAGTGACAATCGATGGAGAAAACCCAATATGATGAATTTGACCTCAAGTAAACTAACCCGAACTCGTGACTTAAACTTGCACATATGTAACAAAGAGCGTGCCGAGACTTCATGCCCATTTGAATCTCTAAGTACTCTATACTCTTCAACCAACCAACCATCAAGTATAAGACGACATCACCTCTTGAAAATCCACAATTGAATGTGACATCGAGCACTACAACGTAACTCCTTAAAGTGATAGTTATTTTGTGGTGGTATGAGCCCAATTCCCCAAGTGGTAAAAGAAAAGGTAAAAGACACCCAACAATAACTAGATTTCCAAGTCTTCGCTTTTGATAATAAGCTCGAACAAGGATCTCAAGAATCTTCATCCAACCATCCCCGATACCTTCGTGATACTAAGTACACTCGCCGTGATATTTCACTTCAACCTCAAATAAATAATATCAATTAACGCCGTTGTCACATCTTCCGTTAAAAGCTCAAATCTAGCCTTCTTTGACATTTAAATGAACTTTGATAATGGTTTCATCCCGACCATGGTTAAAAGCATAACCCCGTAAAACCAAGTAATAACCAAACCGCCATGACGAATATCCAAACACACATCCAATTTATGAAGTACACCCTTTATCCCTTCTTCAAAGCGTAAACCGTAGCACCAAAGATCAAGTAAGATCCAAATTTACACTTTCTTTCTCCAAGATGGTTCCATCATTACGGATTTTACAACTCTATGGTTTAAACCGAGAAATAGTTTCTTTCATGGATTTTACAAAACCAAGAATAAACCGTAAGATAGATCCGAAATGCACTTTACTAATACCGTGATGTTTCCATTGTCACGGATTTTACAAGTCTATGATTTAAACCGAGAAATAGGTTCTTTCGCTGGATTTTACAAAATCAAGACAAAACCGTAAACAATGTCGCCTTGAATGTGTTATGACAACTTTGGTTTCGTGAATATCTGCTTTAGGGAACATGCAATGTTCATCAATGGTTCATTATCCAACATCAACAACCTCATCAACAATCATCCAATACAAACTTTGGTAAACACATCATTCACGCATTCTGCCGGCTATTGTAGTGACCACATGGAGAAGTAAACCCGATATATCAAACTTGATCATGAAGTAGAATTCCCCATTTGTTACTTAAACTTGTACTAATCCTTGTGAAGAAGAAACGTGTACCCAATGTACAAAACCTCTTGACATATTCTCAATCGCGTGAGACATCAAGTGATAGCAACGCTGTGGGTTAAACGAGAAAGAATCACAACCGTAATTAAATAGCCAAGTCTTTATCACACTCTATAAACGCCCAAACAAGTCATCTTCGAATGGTAGAAAGAAAAGAAGACGAAATAAGTAAACACGCCCGAAAATCTCACTTCAAATCCAAATAAGAACACCATCCAAACAACCCCGTAGTCAACATTTCCAATAATTACTTCAAGCCAAGATATAATATTCTTCGTGAAAATGTATACACCAAAGTGCCAAACCTTATAACCCATCGAATCTCATTATCACACCAAATCATCCTCATTCAAATCTCATTTTCATGAACAAACCGAGATCATTTTGTCATTAATATTTGATCATTAAAAACTTTTGGCTTGATGTTTATTCGTATTTTCCAAAACACGAATAAAAAAGAATGAGATAACAATCTTGTTATTATCATTTCCTTAAGATTCTGATAAAGAGATCAATGATGATACTGATTCAAAAAAATCTTTTAAAGATTAGACACAAGTTGAATCGATTGAGATCTGTTATGTATTTTTCCTTTTGTTTGAGTCTTGAATAAAATGATATAGACGATGGAGGATAGGATAGATTATGAGAAGTTGCTGAAGTTGTGATGTTGGATTCGTATGAATCGGATCTGTTAACTTTTGTGTCTTCTCGTATGACCATTTTCATGGACCAATGATGGTTTAAGACTGAGGTCGAGGTGTTGTTTTTTGTTATGGTATATATGTGGTCGTTGTTGGTCTAAGTCGAGTTGTGTTCGAGTTCTGTTCTTCTTCTACCTTTCTGTTCATGTCAAGTCGCTAGCCAATTCGCTAAGCCAACACGCTAGTCAACTCGCTAGCCAAGTCGCTAGCCAAGTCGCTAGCCAAGTTGCTAGCCAAGTTGCTAGCCAATTCGCTATGACTTGTTAAATAACAAGTCGCTAGGTCACTTTGGAGTCAAGTCGCTATGTATAGCCAAGTTGCTACTCTTAAAGAAGAGCGCAAGTCGCTATAATTTCTCAAAGCAAGTCGCTATGCAGATTCAATGAATATAGACATATTGTCAAGTCGCTAGCTTAAACAGGCAAGTCGCTATCAAGATTATTGGTTTTTCCATGAGTTATTCCGACCATCTTCATACAAACCCGCATACACAGCTTTTGACCCGCTTTGACCTTTGTTAACATAAGCGATATTGACCACCCAAAGACTCGATAAAGATGAGACAAAAGCGAGACACAACAGTTTAGACACAAATTGACACACAATGATATTGTAATCATTGAAAGACCAAGACTTTATTGACCAAAGAAACTTGTTTAAAACCTGTTAATAAGATTCACCAAAAGATGATAACAAAAACAGCTTTTAGAACAATATTTCGAGCCAACAATAATCAATAAACCACAATAACTAAGGTAAGAAAACCACACAAATCAAAGAAACACAACAACCTTGGCTCGATACCAATTGTAGGATCGTTATTTTGTGTGTTTGATGATTCGGTGGTCTTGGGAGATCAAAATACATGTTTGCCATTAGAGAGAAAGTTAGAGAGTTGGGTGTTTTCTTGGTAGAGTTACTTCACAAATGTTGAATATTAGATTGAAAGCACCACCCTTCCATGGATGGAAGGGTATTTATACTACAAACACGACCTCCCATCGGCCCGTGGATCGTGGATACAAAGGGTAAAGACCCGTCCTTCCTCCACGGTGTTGCACCACGCTAAACTAAACTAATAACTAACTAATAAACCGATAAATAACGTAACTAACGACAAGTCTACGAGCTAACTTAAGCTAGATAACATTTGGGGTGACCGACTCTTCACTAAGGAATTTTCTAATTCCTAACAGTTTCACTTGTAGACCGAATCTTACTTTTGCTTTTGGTACTTGCTTGTTAACTTGGTTGCAATCTGGTATTGTGCAATCTGATCTGTGCACTTGTGTGCAATCTGCTGCAGTTGGACAAAAAAAAATTTCAAAAAAAGGCGATGACGATTGGTTTTATAACCGAACGGCACGGCAAAGTGATTTTTTTATCACTTTGCAACCTTCATATCCGAGCCTAACACTTTTCTAAATCTGCTGCACTTGGACAATTTTTTTTCAAAAAAGGCGATGACGATTGGTTTTATAACCGAACGGCACGGCAAAGTGATATTTTAATCACTTTGCAACCTTCATATCCGAGCTGTGTGCATCTCGCTTGTGCTTATGCACTTGGACAAAAAAACTAGGCAATGATGTAATCCGAGCTGTGTCCAATCTGCTTGTGTGCTTATGCACTTGGAAAAAAAACTTTGGCGATGATGAACTAATCGAGCCTTTATTCAATATGCTTGTGCTAATGCACTTGGACAAAAAAACTTGGACAAAACCGCTTTGTGCATCCATCGTGCTAATGCACTTGGACAAAAAAACTTGAACAAACCGCTTTGTGCAATCCTTGGACAAAAATACATTTTGGGACAAAATAAACCCACCCAAACCAAAAAAAAAAAAAAAAAAAAAAAAAAAAAAAAAAAAAGCTGCTTTGTGCATTGCTGCTACAGTACCCTCCCCAATAGACCCCGTATTCAATCCTACGGGTAGACCCCGTAGCAATAGTGTGTCCCCTTTCAAATATATCACACATACTTATTAATCAAATAAAGAATAATAAAAACATCCATCATGTGAGTGGTGAATGCCAACTGCATCTTTCATCTCTTCTTTAGGCTTGCAATGATGTGAAATGTGAAAGAGTTGAGTTAGAGGGTGACCCTAAACCCATTGCAGCTAGTCTAATTGGAAGTAGGGAATAATAATGTTGTGTTTGGGAACACGCATCTTTTCTTACACATTGTACCACTTTGGTTTCTTTTGTAATTTTGTTTCCTTAAACATCTATATCACGTCATCTTTGATTTGATACATCATACAAAGTGCAATTTAGCTATTAATGACTTTTTTTTTATGTATTACTTTATCTTTTCATTATCTTCTAACTCTGATGATTAAATTTAGGGAAAATTCTCAAAATGCCCCAGTTGGCCAACTTTATTATCTTAAATGCCTCATTTTTTTTTCACTTCTCAAAATGCCTCATGGGCAACTCTCCCAACTGAATATTTGGGCAACTATCTTAAATACATGACATGTGTCCCATTTTGTGGGGCAACCTTGTACTTATCTAGTACAAGTGTACTAAAGTTTCAGTTGGGCAACTTTGACTTTTAATGTTGGTCAACTGACAATTTTTGTCTTTTAGCCAAAAAGTAAGGTCATTTTTATTATTAAAAGTACATAAATATTGGGCAACTGGGTGGAAGGTGTGTGTGGGGTAAAGCAGTAGTGTGTGTGTGGGATGATTTGGGTAATTTGTGTTTTGTATTTAGGTGTATTTAGGTGTATTAGGAGAATAAATAATTATTTGGGATGTGTAATTTGGTTTATTAAATGTGTATTTGTATGGTATAGAGTGGTATTTATAGAGAGTTGCCCAAAAGTACATATGTGTGGGGCCAAGTTGCCCAACTTATTTGTATTTAAAAATTTAAAAATAAAATTTTGCTTTTTCACTAAAAGACAAAAATTGTCAGTTGCCCAATATATTAGGTCAAAGTTGCCCAACAGACAAAGTGTTAGATTTGTACTTTGTAAGTACAACGTGTGCCCAAATATTTGATAGAGTTGCCTGTGGGAGAGTTGCCCATGGGGCATTTTGAGAAGTGAAAAAAAAGTGGGGCATTTGGGGTAATAAAGTTGGGCAACTGGGCATTTTGAGAATTTTCCCTTAAATTTACTACAATGGGAAAAAGCCTTTGCAAAACTCTTTTTTTTTTTCGTTTTTTTTTCTTCCTTTTTTGAAATTTTATTACTAATAAATTACTTCAATTTTGTGAATAATGTATTTGCTCAAGTTATTCCTCATTCCTCATTCCTCAAATGACTTCTTCAACATTGAGAAAAAAATGATATTACTCCGATGTTAAAAAGCTTTTCAATAACTTTTTTGAGAGAAAGAGAGAAAAATAATAATAATAATAAAATAATAAAAAATTCTTTGGCTTCTAAAATGTGTACTATAACTATCAATAAGAAATATGTGTACTATAACACCTTGTTACGGGCAATACCTAACGCTTTGCTTTTAATTCAGAACTTTTTCATAAATTTTGTTAAATCAACTTTTTGTTTTCTTATGATGATATAACTTTGTGTAAAACAATATTGAGGGAAAAATTGGCATTGGTATGGTAACTCCTAAGAGCTTTGGGTATCGGGCTCTTTATGTTTAGCCAAAGTGACATGGCAAGCTTGCCATAGCTAGCCACCACACCACCCCTCCTCGCCGTCTCTCCTCATTTCACACCTCCTCGTGCAGACGGCGAGGTATATGTTTGTATTTTTTTTATTATTTATTTATAGTGGTTTGCGTGTGTGAATAAGTGTGTATGTGAGAACCAAATGAGTAAGTTGAGGTTAGTTGTGATAAGGGAGACTGTAAAGGGAGGTTTGTTAAAGTGATGTGACACCCCGTGAATCCCAAATGAGAAGTTTTGGTGCATCACCACACCCAAAGCTCTAACAATTGTGGCTTGTCGTCCATATTTACCTATGACAAGCAAACACGAATCAAGTTTTGATGAAAGTTAATATCGGCAATTAAAATATTCAGAACTTTGAGGAACAAACGAGTAATATAGGTTCAATTTGTCCAGTCATAACTAAACGTACGTCCAGGATGGACCCAATATTTTTAAAAGGGTATTGCACAAAGAAATGTTGGGCTAACTAAAGTTACACTGTAAGAAATGAAAGTAGCAAAAAAAATTTGGGGGGGGGGGGTTGCACATACCACAAAAACGACGGTTTTGAAATCTTTTTGCACTTCGTGACAAAAAATCGGATGTGCTACATCCAGCATAAATGTGAGTCCATCCATGTGTCCAGCTAGGCAAATTAAACAGCAACAATACCCAATCTCACCAGAACGACGTATGAATTTGGCCAACTAAAAAACATCAAAAATCCACTAGGCCAATTACACATCATAAAAACTAAGCCAACTCAACAAACATCAACATAAACTATGACGCTAGTATTTGGAGAAAGGTTAAAGCTATAAATTACCTACGAACTTACGTTTTTGTTCCAGAAAATGTGTTGATCACATAATCACAAGTGTCACATCACTTTAACATAGTATCTTTAAAATATCGCCTCTATCATAACACAAAACATCCTCTTCATTTGAGCCCCACCCACCATCAAATTTATTTTCTTTTTCATTTTTCAAACACACAAAATTCAATTCATTCAATTATAATTACAATACGATACGAAAAAAACATAAGAAACTTAAAAATACAAATAAAAAGATACATCAAATTATAAAAAAACTAATTATTTTGTTGGTGATGTGGATGTTGTTGCCATAGATATTTTTGCCAAACATGCTCAATCATATTTAGTTGAAGGCTTGTGTGTGTTTGTTTATCACGAAGTTCTTAGGATTTCTTCTATTGCACTTCACATCGCCCGATCCATGCTTATTGAAAATTTAATGCGGACAAATATAATCTCGCTTATTTCGGATATTGCAAATTTTTTATCTTTCAACATCATGTTATGCAATATGATGCACGTGTACATGACTCTCTGTAGCTTGTTGACAGTCCACATGCACGCCGGTTGACTTATAACATATCGACGTCCTTGGAGGACACCAAAAGCTCTTTCAACATCTTTTTGGGGCACTTTCTTGTTTCCGTTTAAATACGACATTTTTGTCGGAATTTGCAACCGTAATGGTGTGACAAACAGTAATTTTCCAGACTAATTATTTTTATCAGAAAGTATAAAATATTAATTTTCTGACACCCACTAATAAAACTCAAAGACGAGAAATTATCTCACTTTTCTGAGAAACGAGCCTGCACGCGTACTAACACTTAATTAATATAATGTTTTTATATTATGTCTATATAAAGACACTTGGAAAAGTATTTTACGTATGTATGCTCAAAAACGCCAAACCAAAACACCACGATTACATTCTAAGATCAAACGGCACCCGAAATACACGAAAACTTTTCAAAATTTTCCCTCTTGACGCCCACTTAATGCCATGAGTCCATGACAAACCTCACATGAGTTCATTAAACCTTGCAATTGAAAGCGACAAGCACTAATTTTTGTATCATAACCAAATAAGGCACACTTAGAAATACACACACAAAGATTTGATAATAACTCTTCCCTTATTTACCCTTATATAACCGGTCTCACCACTTTATATAAGAGGAAACTTGTCAAGTGAAATAACTCTTTATTTTTTGTTTCTAAAATTATTCGGATCCAAGAACAAAAACTAAAACTAAGAAGCAAGCCGAGAATGATGGCACAAATGATCCAAAATCATGCATCCGCGAGTGTCCTTAACTTGTTCCCAAGAAAGCAACAACAATCTTCCAAACAACAGGTAAACAAACAAAACACATCTTTTATTACTGCATGTACTCACTTTTTGTTTTCTTTGCCACAATTTTATTTAGGACAAATGACAAAAAAATGCATCGAACTTGACACTTTCTATGATTGTGTGTAGCCAACTATTTTTATTCTTATTGTGTGTACTGAACTTTCAAAAGTCGCTTATTGTGAGTATTTTGTGACCATTTTACCCTTATTTTTTTCAAAATTTGAAGGGTAAAATGGTCATTTTACATGGTAAAATAGTCACAAAATACACATAATGATCGAAATTTGAAAGATTAGTACATACAATAAGAAAAAAAATAGTTTGCTACACACAATCACATAAAGTGTCAAGTTCGATACATTTTTTTGTCATTTGCCCTTTTATTTATGGTCAAAAAGATTAAAACCAACTTTGCTTTAGAAGTAAAAAACATATTTTAATGTCAATGTTTTTGTTTGTTCAAGTTAATGTTCATGGGTTTATTATGTTTGGTTTTTCTAACTTGTGCCTTAGGTGCACAAGTTAAGCTCATCATAAATACACTGAGCTCACGAAAAAGTACACAGAGATCCACATAAAAGTACATACAAATGTACTTTTATGTAGTTGCCCGTGTACTTTTAATGTGCTTAATTTGTACCCTTAGGGCACAGAGAAAAACCCTATTATGTTACCACTTGTTTGTGAAAAGTACATTATTGGACCTTATAGATCTAGTTTTTTTTTTTTTTTTTTTTTTTTTTTTTTTTCGTCCCTTAGAACACTTGAAGCTTAAATCTTGACTGAGAATCATGATCTTGGATTAGGATTTTGGGATACTTTTTTTAGGGTTTTAGTTGTGTTTGATAGAATAAGTTACATTTTATAATTGGGCTAATGACTTAGAAATGCATCTAATTGTCAATTTTTGTGATTCCGTGTAGTTATCTTTTTACTTTTGTGTTTTAATAGCAAAAAGAAAAGATTACTACACGGAACCACAAAAAATTGATAAGTTAGATGCATTTTGAAGTTATAAGCCCTTTACAATTTGTAGTGTATGGTATGTTTGGTAAGGATGCGTTTAGTACTTAGCGTTTATATTTGAAAGGTGGTTTGGCAAAGAGTGTTTAGAGTTTTGTTTTTCCAGAAAACGCTACTTGAAGAAGCATTTAGCTTTTACATTATTTTACACTTTAGTATCTACGTAACCAAACACTTTTACAATAAACCGCTAAAATTTAGTGTTTGTAAAATAATAAAGGGATGTTACATTTTAGTTTTTAGGGCAGTTTGTTTCAGCTTATGTAGTGGCCTTATGAGCTTATTGAAAGTTTGAAAAGTCAATAAGCTCACTTTTTTGGGCTTGCAAGCTTATTTGCTTTTCCGACTTTTAATAAGCACGTAAGACCACTACATAAGCCGAAACAAACACCCCCTTTGGAATACAGTTTTGTGACTAGTCTGTTTTTCAGTCTCTTGAGGTTCCTTTTTTGTGATTGTTGTTATAGACTAGTTAAAATATATAATTTGTTAGGGTTGTGTCTCGGTTTTGTTTCTCTGGTATGTAATATATGATGGCTTTTCGGAAATGAATGTATAATTTGCAGTATTTATGTTATGTCCGAAAAACTATTGAATGTAAAAAAATTTGGATTGTTTTTTGCTAAATTGAGGCTTTCTGATTTCGTAAATTGCAAACCCCTTAATATAAGGCATTCGGGAATCTCGAATTGTTCGAGATTCAGCAGTCCAATACCGGAAACTAGTGATCAAAGGGTTCGAAATGCAAAAGCTCGGGATGTATAGGGTCCGCTTAGGTTGTTTTGTTCTCTTCTAGACTTTTAGCCCTTTTTCAGTCATCGGTTAGTTTTTGTTTCAACTGTATTTATAGCTGACCTTGTACTTGTTCTTTGATCTTAGATGGCGTCCTTCCTAGTGAAACGCGTTGCTTCTAATCTCTTGAGGGTCAGATCAGTCGCCTCATCTTCTCGTTTATTTAGCACCAAGGGTTACGAGTTTGTTCAACATGACACTAAGGATGAATGCATCCTAAAGTGTGATGACAGCCTTGGGTCTTCTGCTGCCCGTGGTGTAGTCAATGGTGCGTATATTTGATTCCCAGAACTTTATATTCGTACAAAAAATTTGCCACTCACACTGTAAACTTGAACACGCAAAGGCATATAAAAAATCAACACAATTTTCGCTATTAAAGTTGTAAAGAATTTTTCATGGACTTGAAACGTGTCTACAAATATAACATGTCTCTCACACTAAATTTCCTCACAACGAAATCAGGTGTAAAAAGTGCGTGGAAGTAAGATACTTGCGGCTTTTATTTTTTAGGCTAACAAAAGTCATTGTTTATTTATAATCAAATCGTTAACGTTCTTGTACTTTATGATTTCAGTTGCGTTTAATCCTCATACCTCACCAACTGAAAATTTGGCACGCCTGTTAAACGTGTCGGATTTTCGTGTTAGATACATATATGGAACCCACTTGTTCCCTAGGTGGAGTGTGGTGGAGGACGACAAAGCCCTCTACATACTCCGGGACATGACTGCAAAAGATATAGAAGATGTCAGGAATCTGCTAAGGAGTTTATGTCCGGAAACCATGAGGAAAACTTTAGTCTACCTGTTTTTGTTTCAGTTTCAGAGGAGGAGTATTTTTCTGAAAACGTCAAGGAATTTTTTAAGAAATATGATCCAAAGAGGAATGCGTTCCCTATTATCGATATTATGAGGGGAGATGAATATGCACCTACTGGCGAGTATTACTATCATGTGATGAAGGATGCTAAAGAAGTTGATGAATTTGTGGAATCACTTATTGGTATAACTATAACCTTCTTAAATATAACAAATTGTTTCAAGGAAAACTTTAAGTGGATTTTAATTTTTTTTGTATCATTTGTTTTAATCTTTTCCTGAACAGGATCACCGGATATTGTCAATGGTAACATAAGTGCATCGATAAAAGTGTATGCCGCACCACACAAACCACAAGCAGTTTATGTTATTGTGGCATTAGGGAACCCGCAGACTCGCAACCCTTATGGAGGTTATGCCATGGAGATATTTCTGGATAACAGTCTCTACAATGTCTATGGTGCCAAGACGGATTTTACGGGTGTTAATAGGAAGTTTTTTATTCCTAAGAAGAAAGTGGAGGGGACTAAAACTATCGGAGGAAATTTGATATTTTATTGCGAGAAGAAGTTTTTCAAACCAACCCCATGGCAGCCTATATAGGATCACGTCTCCTGCATGGTTTGTAATGATGTTTTCTGGATTCTCTAAATCTCGTAGTTTACATTATATCGATGTTTTCTTTACTTGGCCTATGGGTTTTTGTTGTTGATTAGTTGGCTACATGGTTCTTAATGTTGTACGGCTGGCTGTTCAGTTATGACTCTCGTAACTTTTAGGCCTTTTGGTCGCAAGATAACGTATTTCTGCCGGTTCAGTTGCTAACTTTTGTTTATGAAAATGTGGCATGACCAAATTATCTACTAATCTCAGATTCTTGTATACTTTATGTGCACACTTTCACAATATATTTGGTGATGTTGGTGGAATTGTCTCTGGGATTTTGGCAACAACTCATTCAAGGCTCATTTTTGTTTAGAAGTTGGTCTTATACTTGTTATTTATGTGACCTCGAACTTGATAAAAATCGACTCAAGAACCTGACTACCTATTGACGAGCTTGGTTAGGATATATCCGAGCTCAATTTAAAATCTCGAATATCTCGAAAATATTCATTAGAAACCAGGTTTAGTTAGTCAATCTCGATTTAAGAGATCAATAAAATGCAGCCTGGACGAATATGGGTTAGAAAAAACGAAAAATCTTGTTCAGTCCTAATTATATAAGGCTCTCAAAGCTCAATACCAATTCAAGTCAAGTCTTTACATGCTCAAGTGTGACTAAAACACTTGATCTCAAAATGGGTGTGAAGTCATAACGGGTAAGTTTTGCTACGACTGATACATGTTGGTCCGGCCGTCCGGGTTGACCCAAAACACTTAATGTCCCATTTGACCCATTTCCTTATTTGATCCATTTCATTGAAATATACTTTGAAGAGACCTTTTTGACCCATTTCCTTGTTAAGAAAGTTTTAACATGTGTGGCTTCACAGTAATGATACATAACCCGAATAGGCCCTTTCATAAATTAATTGATTGGTCGAAAATTGCATCTTCGTAACAAAACGGACCCATCTAAGTAAGATGTGTCTTTAAATACTAACAAACTGGCAGCGTCATTGCAGCAGGAAAAAAGGGACGTTGTTTAGTAAATTTCCATGATCGGTTCCTTCGATGGAACCTCTATAAACTCACATAGGGTGTGAAGTCCATAACAACAAGCGACTGTCTTGGTGAGGCTAAATTTCTGCAAAGTACACTATCTACATAAGTACAGGTGCCAAAATGGCGGGTTGACCAACGGGTCAAAAGTCAAATTAGGTAACTTTTTAATATAGGCCCAAACATAAAAGATGTTTCACTGCTTCCTTTGGTAGATTGCAGATTGAACTTAATTTACACGTGATAACAATCTAGTACAGTATCATATGACAGTTTGTTTCTTAAAGTTAAAAAGATTTACCTGTTCATATCCGTTATCATGACATAAGTAAATGAGAAATACTACAACCACCTACGATTTACAAAAAGAAATCCACATAATGATGCGGTAAGTGAATTTGTGGATAAAAATAAGAGAGATAATTTAAATGTTAGAAAGAGAAGGCCATAAATTACATGACACCTCATTGTGTGAGATTTTTTTTGTAAATTATATGTAGTTGTAGCATTGCTCTAAGTAAATATGGACATCTGGCAGAAACAGTTACCATAATAATGCCTTTTTGATATCGACATTGCTTGACAAATAGTTAATGACAAATAAGTAGAAGAGTTGAGATCAATATAGATCTCATATTTACCATAGATCCAATAAACCAATCTTAGCCATCCATTTTTAATCAAAGTTAATAAAAAATCATTTTCCACATTTTTTTAAAAACAACATATCTTGCAAACGGTAAATCTTCAAATTATAAAAAATACACCATCGCGACGAGAATTAAATTATCTTTCTATTAATATGCACTTTTCTATATTTTCGACAATTTTCTTTTCAAAAATTACGCCCAGAAAAATCATATATGATTTTCAAAACTCATATATGATTTTTAAAAATCGAATCATATATGATTTTCATAAATAAATCATATATGATTTTCAAAAATCATGTATGATTTGTAAAAGTCGAATCATATATGATTTTCACAAATCATATATGATTTTTCTGGGCCGAAAATTTGAAACAAAAATCGTTAAAAATATATAATAGTGCATATCTATAGAAATTTAATTCTCGTCGCGATGGTATGATTTTTATCGCGTAACAATTAACGGTTTGCGAGATATTTAATTTAAAAAAGGTGAAAGTTTTTTTTTTTTTTTTTTTTTTTTTTAAATGAATGGCTATTATTGATTCATTAGATCTATGGTAAATTTGAGATATATATTGAACTTTTGCCATAGGTAGAACATGTAAAACCTAAACTATGGTGATAAGTAGGGAATTAAGACATACAGTGTCACGTAAGGTGCCATAAATGACATTGCATAGTTATAAGCTGTTTGCAAATAAACCAAACACAACATGAGCTAACTTTGAGTCTTAAAAAGATAACACGAAGGAGTCATTGTAAAAATTTCTAAAGCTAAGGGGCAAACTGTAAGCAGTTTGAAAGATAAGGGGCTGCACTAGCTATTCATTTTTTGTATAAAGCAAAAAGGTTTTAAGGTTTTCTTATACAAACAAAAAGTCAAACCTACTTTTAATGTAAGTTTTCTTTACTTTGTCGGTATTTGTTTTTAGACTAAAATACACCGTTGGTCCCTAAACTTGTAGTGGAGGATCGTGATGGGACGAAACCGGGCATAATCATCGCCACGGGTCCAAACAGTAGCGATTAAATGCCAGAATGGTCCCTTTACCACTAACACCTATGTCAACGACTCTTTTCTGTTAGTTTCACGAGGGTAATATAGTCCAATCACATTTATAACTCAACCTAGTTAATTCTAACCCAAGAACTATTCCACCAAAACAAAAAGTGATATTCTTTGAACAAATAATATCGGTGTTCCCGAGTCCTCACCACTTAAGTATGACTTCATAAAAGTCAACTTGTAAAGAAAGTAATAGCTCACGAAATTTACCGGATTAACAAACAAATTTATACATTATCAACTACTTAGCTAGTTGACTTATAACGATCAACTATATACGGTTTGATTAAACCGAACATAAGCGATACTACGGAGTCATTGTCCGATACATGTTAATTTATCGATTCGTTACAAAATATAGAAGATGAATTTGGGCCCAACTTCAAAACGTTCAACTCGCGAATCTTCAAATGATCTACACAGATGAGATTGATATCCGAAACTGTTGAACCGCCAAAACTATTAGGCCTAAGTTGATGATGTCCGCCACCTTGTCTCGCTAAAACAAGTATACAAATTACAAACATATAAGTTATGAACTGTAGTGTTACGAGTTAATGTAATTTAACACATGACATGGTATTCATCATCGAAACATCACCTAGGGTCGCCTTTGGGCGAAGAGTGCTAGGACGCAGTTTGTAATCTTTTCTTTGCTCGAAAGGGTGTCTTAACACCGCTTGAAACATCTGCAGAAGACCACCAACCCTTTCACCTTCCCTCCAAGTCAAACTCGGGCAAGTTCTCAACATCAAACCCCGCAAACTCAACCATTTTGGCCTTCCCTTCCGTCTAAACCTCGCTTAAATTCTTGAACAACTTGTCTCCTTTTTTTCGGGCAAAACCTCCTCTTCATCAACCATCTTTCCTTTTCCAATTCCTTTAATTTTGTCCCTTTTTAGCTACAACCCATTCTTCGTCCTTGATTACTACCCTCCTTTCACTCTTGGTGTCCTAGTTCTACTCCCCGCATTTTTTCTTATCGATCCCCGCCATTGACTTGTAGTCCTAAAAGGTGTTTGACTAAGCATACTAAAGTTAGCATCTGCTCTACCCAACCCACAACTTCAAAACTAATGTTTTTAAGTAAAATTGTGCTAACTTTTGGGGCTTGTGGGCTATGAAGATATCAACTGAGTCATTTGTTTCACCATTCCAAACAAGGTATGAACATCAACATCAAGATGAATCAAATGCAAACCATTTTCTAGGGATTGTTTAGGATCACAAAAAACAACGCCCATTTTGTTCATTAATCTCGATAACACATTATCAAGGCTTGAACTAAATATGTCCCTATCACGGTAAAGGCACACAGATTAATTAATGAACCTTGTTCATACCGAGTGGGCTATAATCAAAACCCCATTATAGTGGATTACGAGCAGGACCTCACCTTCTTCTTCTTCCTTGACATCCTTAAACGTGAGAGCGAATATGCTTCATCCTTCATTCTTAGTTTTTGTTTTTTAACAATGGGTTTGACTAGATGTGTGTTTCAGTACGTGAGTGTGGATGTATGTTAGGTTTCGTTTTAATTGGGTTTTGTTAAATGGGTCGGGTTATTATGATAGTGTTTATGGTTTCGGATCTTGTTAGTTGGGTTCTTTTGGTGATTCCAAACACATTAATTGTGTATATGCGTATCAAGGAAGGCAAAAGGCCAAGTTGCAGGGTACTAGGTTTATAATGTCACAATTGGTCCCTCAATTTGGCCAGTCAGCCGTTTTTTGCACTTAAAATTCCCGCGTATTTTTGTCACACAAACTTGACTTTTTCGTGTTTACTAACTTCACAATTAGTCCCAATTTGGAACGTCCAGTTGTTTTGCTATTTATTGGTTAATACACTATATCATTTGCATACCAACAATCACAAGAAACAACCTCCCAATGGTGACTTCCCACTACTTGAAGAACTCGCCAAATCTTGAACTCCGACTACATGTTTGACTCGATTTCTCTTTTATCGAGAGAAAACGATAAGGACATCAAAATTGCTAAAGGACTCCAAAACACTTTGACCGACTTGATTCGGGTATGAAGGAAACCCAACAATACATCTCGAGATCAAGGCTTTCGAACTACGGTGATGAACTACAAGGTTATCGAGGATCTTCGCAATGTGCAAAAGGCTAATGTGTTGAAGGCGTTGGAGATATGGAGGATGATCATCGACACACTCACGGTGTGTGACAGAACAACTTCCTTGATCATCTTAGGAAGTGTTGAGAAGGAAATGCTATGGTTATGTTTTCCCTTTTTTTTGGAAAAATATGTCTTGAATATTTATGTTCTAGTGTTTTAATATGAAGTTAATGAATCTATATGTTATGTTCTCTTGTTCTAATTCGTTAATTATGTTGTTAATTGTTGTATTAAATCTAAGAGAGTTGTAATATGGTTTTGATTGTATTGGGTGTTGGTGGAACTATGGTCCTTGGTCAAACAGTTTAGAGTGTAGGGGACACGGTTTTAGTCCCTATCCGGTCTTGCATTAACTTATAGCAAGCACTTTATTCTCACATTTTACCATAAATTTGAATTCAAATACATAAACCCAACCCTTTCGGAGAAATTGAGTCAAAATGGGTAAATCTAGAGCTCGTAAGCAGTTAAATGCTCCAATTGTCAAACTGTTAGACATAATAAGTCTAATCATCACAAGGATCAGTACCAAAACCAACAAAGGAAAGTATGGTTCGAGGTAGAAAAGGCATTGTGATGGCGTAGGCAACAGTATTCATTTAATTGTCATTTGTATAACGATTGTTCTAGTGTGTTTACATTCTAGTTGATGTACAAATGTATTACTTTTGAAGTGGATGGATGAAGAGGATATAAGAAAGACTATGGAACAAGAGTTTTATGATGCTCTTTACGAGCAAGAAGAAGAACACGAAATTTGGAGGAAAATGAAGAGCGATCCGAGTTGGATGAAGAAGCATTCCAATAGCTTTTGGAAGAGAGAATGTACAAAAGAATTGAAGAGGAATGGGAGAGGAAAATTGGCTTCAAGATGCAGAGTATGAGGCGACTTACTATGGAGTGTCTGTGGAAGAGTTATATCCAAGACATCCATATGTCTTGGATAAAATTCACGCTCGAAAGTACCAAATTCAATGAGCTTTCTAAGGTCAGAGGCTTCTACTCTTCTAGCCATTTTGTAATATCGACAATATTATGTTTCAACATGTTTTGTTTTTTTGTTGACTTTATAAGTTGACTAGCTTGTAAGAATTTATGTTGTCTTTACTCCTTATCTACTTGTTCAACAACCACAACTCTCATCTACTTATATAACACATCTTAAGTCAAGAATTATTTATCATGCCACCATATTATCACCATGGATGTAGAAAATGGTTGTCAAATGGTATGCATTGATTGTTGGCTTCAAAGGGAAAAGCAGTGGATTGACCTTTTTGCAAGCGTCGACCTTATAGAGCTTTCATGTGGTATGTTTGTCCGGTGTGCCTTGAGATAAGGGAAACACATCTTATCTTGGTAGAGATGGTGTTACAAGGAAAACACAACCACAGGAGATAGTGGTGGATATGTGATGGGTCTACATATTTCTGCACCTACTAGTGTGTGGTGCATCCTTGGGCGGTGATGAAGAATAAAGTGAACCACCTACAACTGAAATAGCAAGTGGAGTTCGGCCAAGCGAAACACCACGTGAAGCACCTGCAACTGAAAGAGCAAATGGATCACCTACTAGTCATTTATCGCAGTGAATTCCTAGCAAGAAATGTTATGTTGTCTTTCAGTCTAAATGTAGCTTTAACTGATATGTGTGTGCTTCTTTTCTTATAATAATTGAATTTTGGTTACAATTTGAATCTGTTGACTTTATAAGTCAAACAAGCGAGATTTTAAAAACTAAAATTTGGTTTCGTATCCTCTAATAATTTGGTTTATGTTGACCTTATAAGTCAAAATGGGTTTTCCCAAGCACCCACCTAAACCGGATATGCAAGCGCAAACTACAAAAGAAAACAACATTTCCAAAATATACCTACACCACCACCTAATTACACCATATGAAGCAAAACATACATGTTAACAAGTATCGTTTTCAAGAACCATCATCGGGGAAAAACTATACATCTTCATTACATCAACAACTAAAAATAACAGTAAACTTCTTGATGGGAGGCTTGTTATTCATGGGGAGACTTGAGGTCCTTAGGGGAGGCACATACCACTCATTCCTATTTGTGCCGGAGCATCCCACACCGCTACAAGACCAAGTACAACTTTGGGAGCGGAAGCCTTGGGCGCTTTGGAAGCTTGGGAAGTGGAACCTTCGAATTAGTGGTCTTAGAAGACATGTTCCCACACTCATCATCGATGTGTCGAAATAATGATGACATCAACTTCATTTCCTTTACGTTAGTATCCGGAAAGATAGACAAAGCAGATATAATCGAGTTGACCCATTACAACTTTCTTAGCTTGTAAACATTCACTCTAAAGTCGACCTTTCTGAGACTCCTTATTCCCATATTTTTCCCACAAGTTTTCAAGTATCACATCAGCAATGTCATCTCCTATATCCCACTTATTCCCATAAGTAGCCATGGCATAGTCAACCATATCGGCAGATACCTTTAGCTTGCTATAATCCCTCTTTCTGACAGATTCTGAAACCACTCGGATTTCTGTCAAATAAATAGGAGTAATTTATGCTCCTCCCTTAAAATGGGAATAACACAAATACAAAAAACCCGACTAACCTTTCATCACTGAGCTTCTTTCGCAACTGCATAAATCATCAAACATTTCATCGACATTTCATCTTCTTTTAACCAAGTATTCCGTATTTTGCCTTCACATATTTTACCATCTCATCAGTTACATCCGTACAAGTAAGCTCCTTGTCTGCCATTGTTAAAGTGTGTGCGAGGGTTGTGTGAAGAAGGCGGGAAACAATCAAGATGGTATATGGTAAACCGTTTCTCATAATTAACTAGGTTTAGTTATAAATGTGATTGGACTATATTACCCTCGTAAAACTAACAGAAAAGAGTCGTTGACATAGGTGTTAGTGGTCAAGGGACCATTCTGGCATTTAATCGCTACTGTTTGGACCCGTGGCGATGATTATGCCCGGTTTTGTCCCATCGCGATCCTCCACTACAAGTTTAGGGACCAACGGTGTATTTTAGTCTTGTTTTTATCTATTTAGTAAATTTGTATGTCATTTGTAATTTTGTTGGCAAAAAGATTTGGGTATTTATGCATCATTTGGTACCAATTTTAGTTACTTTAATTTAGGAATAGTGTCGAATGGCCTAGTGGTAAGTCGGCTCACCTAATCTTCAAACCTCGCTAGGTACACATTTCGGGTGATCAGGAAAGGGTCCTAAATGGTCAAGGGGAATATGGGATACCTTGGTTAGGTCATATACATCCTCCGGGATAATGTGAGTAAGGAAAACCTCAACCATTTACCCGTGCGTCTTTGAATCTTGAATAAGGCGGTCCGGAATCGAGAATAATGAATCTTGGATGAGAATCTTGAGATTTTAGAAAAGCCGAATATTCGCAAACCTATGCACACTACCGAATATCTCACAAATGTCTGTGGCGATACTTGAACGTACCCACAACTTTATGGTCAATGGGTTACTCACATACCGCTAGGCCAAAGGCCCGTTGGTGAGAATCTCGAATTTTGAACAAAGGGTTTTGCAAGATCTGTTTTCACTCTTTTGAGGTTCTATTTTGGTGCTTTCTTGATTTTATTTCCGAAAATTCGTGAATCTTGAATAGGCATACTCTCGAATCTCGAATTGTTCGAGATTCAGGGGGAAACTAGTGTTCATTGAAAACATTCCTATCCAAACAAAGGTTATAACAGTGAGTATGTTGTTTACAATTTCGATGTCGCGTTGAAAACATATGAAATAATGAATTGTTATTTCCTGCTTTATGCTCATGCTGACTTTCTAGTTTCTGAGAAGTTGTTATGAGTTGATAATTTGCCATTTAACATACTAACCTTGTTTGTTTGTCCTTTGATCTTAGATTGCGTCCTCGCTTGTGAAACGCGCTGCCTCCGGTCTCTTGAGGATCAGATCAGTCACTTCATCATCACGTCTCTATAACACCAAAGTTTTTCAATATGATCAACATGACTCCACAGATGAGTGTATCCTGAAGTGTGATGATAGATATGGATATGTCGTCCGTGATATTGTCAAGGGTGCGTTCATTTGATTTCCAAAACAACTTTTAAGGAAAAAAAAGTGTAGATATAAGATATTTGTTGTGTAGTACTTATTTGGCTAAGTCGATTAAACTTGTTTTTAATGATTTTCAGATGTGTTTAGTCCTCATCGTTCACCAATTGGGAATCTGGCTTGTCTATTAAACGTGGCAGATGATCGCATTGGATTCACATATGAACCCCGGATGTTACCTAGGTGGAGGGTGGTGGAGGACGACAAAGTCCTATACCTACTCCGCATCATGACAGTAGTCGATGACGAAAGTGCAAAGGAATCTATTCCTAACAAGGAGCTTGTTCCAAAAAAGGTAACTGTCCGAGATAGGGAATTGGTCCCTATACTTGACTTGTTGAGGGGAAATGAAACTGCACCCTACGAGTATTACTATCATGTGATGAGGGATTTTGAATAAGTCAGCCAATTTCTTGAATCCATCGAGGGCGGTTTGCAAACTCCGATTAAGCAGAATAATAAAATTTAATTTTATATAAACTATGAAGGCACTTTAAGTGGAGCTATTTGATTATCTTTTGCTTTGACCTTTACAGGAAAGAAGATAGATCTCTCTATTTGTAGACTCGTGTCCTTCAACTTGAAAAATCCACAAGCAATTTATATTATAATAGCGCTAGGGGGCAGCGATACTGACAACCCTTTTGGAGGTTACGCCATTGAGACATTTTTACCGAATAAGCTCTACAAGCTTGAGGATCTCAAGGTGGATCAAACTAGGGAGTTATGGGAAATAATTATTCCGAAGAAGAAAGGGAAGTCGGCTCAAACGATAGCAGGAAATTTAATCTTTTTTCAGGAGCGAAAAATTTGGAAACCAACATTGTGGCAGCCAACATAGCCGCATAGGATCATGTCTCTCATGCAACAAGTTATTTAGGCAAATCTAATGACTGTCTATAGTTTTAGGCTAATTAGACGTTCTAAATTCTCCAAATTCAGTGTCATATTTACTTATGTTGATGTTTGCTGAGTTGGCTTAGTTTTAACGTTGTGTAGTTGGCCTGGTGGATTTTTGATGTTGTTTAGTTGGCCCTATCCATACCTCGTTCTAGCGAGATTGGGTATTGTTGTTGTTTAGTTGGCCATATCCATACCTCGTTCCAGCGAGATTGAATATTGTTGTTGTTTAGTTGGCCATATCCATACCTCGTTCCAGCGAGATTGGGCATTGTTGTTGTTTAGTTAGCCTAACTGGCATGGCCGTACGTTTAGTTATGACTGGCCAACTGAACAATTTGTGGAACTGAACTTATATAACTAGTTTACTTCTCAAAGCTCTAAATATTTTACTCGTCAATATTAACTTTAATTTAAACTTAGAGGGTGTTTGGCATTGCGTTGTGAAACAAATTATTAGATTATTGCGTTGTGGTAACGTGAATAATTCACTTTATGTGTTTGGCAAACAAAATAGGATAAGTGATTATTTGTGGTATGTAGTGGTCAAAACGTGGTTTCCAAAAAGTATCAAAAGAGTCACGACCACAAAACGTGGTTTCTTTTGTACATAATATTACCTTTTAGCCCCACATATATCAATATACCTGTCACTTTACTAATTAAAATATGTCTTTTTTGGTAATCTTACATTAATAAGTTATTAATAATCTAATTTGCCAAACACTCAAAAAACTCATTATTTGATTATTGCGATATCAAACATCATAATCAAATCCAAACACTATATTTTAAAACCACGTTTTGCAACAGCTGATTATCTGATTATCCGTTTTCAAAACGCATAATCTATTTTCAATAAGCAATCCCAAACACCCCCTTAATTCTTGTGTGGCATAAGTTATAAGAGCATCCGGTGTCGTCTTCGCCGTCGCTCGCCGTTCCACGTGGAGGCTTCGCCGTCGCTCGCCGTGACACCGGGTGTCTTCGCCGTGCCTCGCCATGGATGGCCTCGTCATCTGCACGGCGAGGCTTCAAAGTGTACCTTTGTCAGTTTTTTTAAACGTTAAGCAACGTTAACAAATTTTTTTCTTTTTTTTAAAAAAAAAACACACATATTTAACACTATAAATATTACACATTTCAATCAAAATCTACACAACTTTTATTTCAAAACACTTACATATAAGCAATAAACATGAGCGAATCATCTTATTCCGGTGAAAATGACATTGAAGAGCTAGCGGAGCTAGAGATGATTCTTCAAGAGTTTGAGTTCGAGCAATCGTTGCAACAACAAGCCGGCCCTTCATTCCACCATAGATACATCCCTCGTGAACATTAAATTGCTGAAGAACGTCTAATGGCTGACTATTTTGATGACAACCCAAAATATACAGAATAAAATTTTAGGCGTCGCTTTCGTATGAGCCGTAAACTAGTTTTAGAAATAGTACAAGGTATTGAAACATATACTAAAACTCATCATCCTCTTCCAAAGCATTTTGATTTCCTTAGAGTCTGACCCGATGGTAAGGGTGTAATGAGTTTTAGTGTGATTATTAAATGCACATGTGCCCTATGCCAATTGGCTTATGGGATATCAGCTGATGCATTAGATGGGTATTTACAAATAGGTGAACATTGTGCACGCGATTGCCTAGATTTTTTTTTACTATGTGCATTATCCATTTGTATGGAAGGAGTTTTTAAGAAAACAATATGAGAATGACATTAGTAACTTATACAACGCACATAACATGGTTCATAAGATACCGGGAATATTGTGAAGCATCGATTGTATGCACTGGGAATGGAAAAATTGTCCGAAAGAATGGCAAGGCCAATTTTCACAGAGGTGATAAAAAGTTTCCAACTATAATGCTTGAAGCCGTTGCTTCATACGATTTCTGGATTTGGCATGCATTTTTTGAGGTGGCGGGTGCGAATAACGATTTTACCATTTTAAATAATTCTCCGTTATTCGACGACCTGCTTGATGACATCGCCCCTGAGGTTCCGTTTGAAGTATACGGGCGTAAATTTAATCATGGGTATTATCTAGTCGATGAATTACCCAGTGGGCATCTTTTGTCAAATCATTTACGGTTGCAAGTAACCCAAAATATGTCGCATTCAAAGCGAAACAAGAAAGTGCTCGAAAAGATATCGAAGAGCTTTTGGTGTCCTCCAAGGACGTTGTCAAATCATTTCTCAACCGCAGTACATTTATTGTGGACAAGTTACGTAGAATCATGTACTCGTGCATCATAATGCATAACATGATTTTGAAAGATCAAAAATTTGCGATATCCGAAGTTAGCGAGATGTATATTTCTCCGCAACCAAATTTACAACAGACATGGATTGACAGTTGCACAGTGTAAAGAAGAAAAGCCAAAGAGCTACATGATAAACGCAAACACACAAAGCTTCAACGATGTCTCATCGAGCATGTTTGGCAACGACATCAATGAGAACAATTTCAACAACAGAATCCAAAATAATTAGTTTCGTTATAATTTGATGTATTTCTTAAGTTGCGTCGTTTTTTTTACCGTATATTATTTTACATTTCGTATGTTTTTATTGTGTTGTATTGTATTTTTATTTTTAATGAAATGAATTTAGTTTATTTAGAAATTTGAATAAAAAATAAAGTTGTAAGTGATGGGTTCCAAATGAGTAAGTTGAGGTTAATTATGAGTGAAGGAGTTAGTTGTGGAGATTTGTTATAATGATGTGGCATCCCGTGAGCCTTGAATGAGTAACTTACCCTTATCAGGACACCTAATGCTCTAAGTAACACATGGACAACAAGCCACAACTTTTACGAGTTATCATACGAATGCCAATTTTAACCTCAATATTGTTTTACTCAAAGTTATATTATCATTAAGAAAACAAAGAGTTGATTTCACAAAATATATTAATAAGTTCATAATTAAAGCAAAGCATTAGATATTGTTGTAACAAGGTGTTTATAGTACAAATAGTCAAATATTGAGTCTTATTGATAGAGAATGATTTTCTTAAGTTATTTTTATAACTTGAGTCAAGTTAAGGGGATGTGAGCTATGGGATTTAATTTAATGACTCAAATCAAAATAACTTCTTTTGATTTGAGCTAATGGATCAAATCTAATGGTTCAAATAAAAAAAAAAACTTATTTTGATTTGAGTCATTGAATCAAATCCAATGGCTCACACACATCCAACTTCACTCAAGTTGTAAAAACAACTTGAGAGTATCATAAATATTGTAAAATCACCCCTGCCACATCAGATTCTCTCTTCAAGACTACACCCAACCACAAACAAATAGTAAAACGACCGCAACCGCAATTATAAACATATCCAACAAAACACAAATTAAATAAAAAACAACACACACAAACAAAGTGAAAGTTTCAGTTGGGTAGCTAACCGAAAGATTGAAAAGGTTGGGGTGAGACTCAATTTGAGGGGTCGGTTGGTTAGGGTGCAACCCATCCCATTAGCATTGGCCTTAGAGTAATACTCCCTCTGTCTCAAAATTATTGTCAGAAGACAAAAATCACATAGTTGTATAAAAGTGTGACCACTTTAATTTTCAACCACTCAAATAGAATATTCCTTTACTATATTCTTTAGTTTTTACTTAAAAAAAAAAAAGTAGACAATTATTTTGAAACATGATGAAAAGAAAATACGGACAATAATTTTGAAGAAGTCACTTGAGGAATGAGGAATAACTTGAGCAAATGCATTATTCATAAAATTAAAGTATTTTATTGATAAAAGTTCAAAAAAATAGTTTTGCGAACACTTTTTTCCATTGCAGTAAATTTGCAGTTTGTATGATGTTTCAAATCAAAGATGACTTGACTGATATACATGTTTAAGGAAACAAAACAAAGTGGTACAATGTGTAAGAAAAGATGTGTGTTCCCAAAGCTATGAGCTTTTGAATTTCCCATTTTCTCCCGCCCAGGCACTATTAACAAAAAGACAAAACACTCTATGAACAATGCAGCCCCTTATCTTTCGTATTACTTACAGTTTGCCCCTTAGTGATTTTTGAAAAATATCACAATTATGTAATGTCATATATGAAGCTAATGGTGAGCATGGTGCGGGTTGGTGCGAGTTTTGTCAAAAACCGAACCACATCCGCAATTGCGGTTTTTAAAAAATAAGAATCCACAATCGCGCGGTTTTGCGGGTTTCCGGATTCGCGGTTTTGCGGTATGGTTTTGCGGGTTTTGCGGTTTTTAAAGTTTTTTTTT
Source organism: Chrysanthemum lavandulifolium (assembly GCA_022545495.1). Classification (NCBI taxonomy): domain Eukaryota; kingdom Viridiplantae; phylum Streptophyta; class Magnoliopsida; order Asterales; family Asteraceae; genus Chrysanthemum; species Chrysanthemum lavandulifolium. The sequence continues at coordinate 27,505,314 of CM040240.1, forward strand.
TAATTCTATTTTTTTGTATATATTTATTATAGAATATATATATCATAAGATTACATAATAAGTAGAAACATACATATACAAAATATTGGGTACTAGTATAAAGTTATAAATCTCTATAATAATAAAAGTTAAATGAGATGAGAAATTTTTAAAATTTTGATGGTAAATTGATAAAAAAAATATATAATAATTAACCAATAAAATACGTTTGAAATAACTAAGTATGGAAATATAAACAAAAGTATTTAATCATACAAAAATTATGAAATTTAGTTGGTTTATTTAAAAATAAAAATATATTTGAATATGACTTTGCGGTTCGGTGCGGTTTTCGGTGGAAACGAAACCGCACCGCAAAATGCGGTTTTTATTTTCGGGAACCGCACCGCGATTTTATTCTGATTCGGTTTTGTGGTGTGGGTTTTGCGGTTTTATGCGGGTTTGCGGTTTGCGGTGCGGTTTCGCACCCCTATATGAAGCCTCGTGATTCTTCAATAAGAAAGGACCTATTCAAGTTAATTATGTTCTACCTCTGAGAAGTCACAACGGTAAAAAATAAAAATAAAAATAAAAACTTTACTTAAAAAGAAAACGGGTCAAATGGGTCGAAAGGGTCTCCCAAAGTATAATCCAACCAACTGACTTAGCTCAGTTGGCCACTGAGTTCCTTCTGGAGCTCGGGGGTTTTCCCCGGGTTCGAGTCTCGCAAGAGACAAAGAAAATCCGGATGTGCGAAGCCGTGAGTTCTAGGAGTTTCCCTTCGCGGGTCTCTCCGAGTGGTTCGGGTCCCGGGGCCTGTCTGTTTGGATGGTTTAACTCAAGGGTCGGATTTCTAACTCAAGGGCCTGTCTGCTGAAGTGTTGTTCCTCAGAAATTAAGTTTCGGAAATTGAGGGACAAAACTTGATAACTTGGAAACCCTAAAACTGCCATTGGCAGTTATCCCGTAACATGTTATATACGGTTCATTATATCTCAGACACACACATACAGAAAATTCTCATTCTCTGGATTGTATCCGATTGAATAATTTGGTAGAACCACCGAATTGATTCGATCTGAAAGTGTTCACACGCCTTTCAGAGATTAAGCATATCCGTTGGTGTTCGTTATTACTACATATCCCCTATACAAGTGTGGTGCCGTTCTAAAAAAAGAAGTATAACTAAATGCGTAACGTGAAGAAACCAAATTTGTTTTTATAAATTACCTTATTTGACACGCACAAACTCAAACAAGAATGGAATAACTAGTCTGGAACACGTCTACGCATGAACGATAACACTTATCAAACATGATTCATTTGTCAAAGAACAGCTTGTGACTCGGGTGCATTTGCGAAAAGACATAAGTATATTATAAGCATCCTTTTCCAATATAGCAGCAAAAGACCATATATAGGCCAAGTCGACAAACATCAACATAAACTTATAATGACATTCAAATTTAAAACATCAATGGAAACTATGCAGTAGGAGACATGATCCTATGTAGGCCGCCACAGGGTCGGTTTATAGAACTTTTTCTCGCAAAAAAAGATTATATTTCCTCCAATAGTTTCAATCCCCATCGACTTCTTCTTTGGTATGACTATCTTCGTATTATCACCTGTGAAATCCGGCTGGATTCCATAGATATCGTAGAAACTCTCATCAAGACATATTTCAACAGCGTAACCTCCATAAGGGCCACGAGTCTCCGGGTCCCCAAAGACTATGAAGATGTAAAGTGCTTGAGGATCATCTTCTACTACGCCATACGTTTTTAGCTTACCCTTGACAATACGATTGACAGTGCCCATTGCTTCTCCTGTTCACGCAAAGAGTAACTCAAATGATTATAAAAACCGCTTTAGTTAAAATGTTCTATTTTGTACATACGAGTCGTTAAAAGATGACTATGTGTTAGTATATATAAAAGGGGTTCGCTTATACCATGAAGTGATTCAATAAACTGGTTTACTTCATTAACATCCTTCATCACATGATAGTAATACTCGTCGGGTGTATATTCATTTCCCCTCATAATATCGATAACAGGAAACACATTCCTCGTTGGAACAGATTCCTTAAAATCAATCTCATGGGTTCCCGACACAACCTCCTCCTTTGGAATTGGAACAGATTCCTCAACATTTTCCTCGTCTATTACAGTCATAGACTCCTTGTTTGGAGCAGATTCCTTAACATTTTTCTCGTCTATGTCGGACATAGACTTAACATCTTGATTGTAGTATCTTTGACTCATGTCTCGTGATATGCAGAGGGCTTTGTCGTCCTCCACCACACTCCACCTGTGGTGGGACGTTCCATGTATGTATTTGACACGCCAATCCGCGTAGTTTAATAGACGAGCTAAATTTTCAGTTGGTGAGACATGAGGACAAAACGCGTCTGAAAACATAAGACAAAAAAATGTTAACGATTTTGATTATATTAAACAATGACTTTTAGTAGCCATCAATTATACGCACCATTGACTACACCACGGACTAAAGAGGACCCATTTTTATCATCATACTTCAAGATGCATGCGCCCTTAGAGTCATGCTGAACATACTGGTAACCCGTGCAGCTAAAGAAACGAGAAGATGATGTCACTGATCTGACCCTCAAGAGATTAGAAGCAAAGCGTTTCACTACGAAGGACGCCATCTAAGATCAAAAAACAAACAAACATGGTTAGCTATAAATACAGTTGAAACAAAAACTAACCAATGACTGAAAAAGCGCTAAAAGTCTAAAAGAGAACAAAACCACCTAAGTGGACCCTATACACCCCGAGCTTTTGCATTTGGAACCCATTGATCACTAGTTTCAGGTATTGGACTGCTGAATCTCGAACCATTCAAGAATCCCGAATGCCTTATATTAAGGGGTTCGCAATTTACGAAATCAGAAAACCTCCATTTAGCAAAAACAGTCCAAAAAATTTTACGTTTTTCTGACATAACATCAAAAATATCACAAACAATACTGCAAATTATACATTCCTTTCTGAAAAACCCATCATATATTACATACCAAAGACACAAAACCGAGACATAACCATAACAAATTATATATTTTGACTTTGCTATAACAACAATCATAAAAACGGAACCTCAAGAGGCTGAAAAAGATAATACTCACAAAACTGTATTCCAAAGGGGGTGTTTGTTAAGGCTTATGTAGTGGTCTTATGTGCTTATTAAAAGTTGGAAAAGCCAGTAATTAAGCTCGCGAGCCCAAAATAACGTTTTACACATTTGTGAGATATTAAGTAGTGTACATAGGTGTGCAAATATTCGCCTTTCCTAAAATCTCAAGATTCTCATCCAAGATTCACTATTCTCGATTCCGGACCGCCTTATTCAAGATTCAAAGACGCACGGGTAAATGGATGAGGTTTTCCCTACTCATATTCTCCCGGAGGGATGTACATGACCTAGCCAACGCATCCCATATTCCCCTTGACCATTTAGGACCCTCTCCTGGCCATACTAAATGTGTACCTAACAAGGTTTGAACATTTGGCATTATTCCTAAACTTAAAGTAACTAAAATTGGTACCAAATGATGCATAAATACTCAAATCTTTTTGCCAACAAAATTACAAATAACATACAAATTTATTAAACAGATAAAAAAAAAACTGACAAACTAAAGAAAACTTACCTAAGATTAAATGTGTACCTAAAGTTTTTGTTTCTCAAAAGTTGGTTGGACTTTTTTGTTTGTATAAGAAAACCTTAAAACCTTTTTGCTTTATACAAAAGATGAATAGCTAGTGCAGCCCCTTATCTTTCTAATTGCTTACAGCTGGCCCCTTATCTTTAGAAACTTTTACAATGACTCCTTCGTGTTATCTTTTTAAGACTCAAAGTTAACTCATTTTGTGTTTGGTTTATTTGCAAACAGCTTATAACTATGCAATGTCATTTATGGCGCCTTACGTGCGTGATATGTTTTAGTGCCCTACTTATCGTTATAGTTTGTCAAATAAAAGGTTTTACATGTTGTAGCGATTTGTCATCAGCTATATGTCAAGCTATCTCGATATCAAAAAGGCATTATTATGGTAACTGTTTCGGCTAGATGTCCATATTTAAAAGGATGCAAGATATGTCTAGGGATGGTTTAATCCTCGCTTTTGACATGGACACCGAAAAGTGTAAAACTTGCATGTTGACCAAGATAACCAAGAAACCTTTTCTGTGTTAGTCGTGAGACTAAGGTCTTGAGCTTATTCACATTGACACATGTGATTTGCATGCCACTCCTTCTTTGGGAGTAAAAAGTACTGTGACATTTATTGATGATGCTTCTAGATTTTGTTATGTCTATTTATTACATACCAAGGATGAAGCATTAGATAAATTCAAAGTGTTTAAAAGCTGAAGTTGAATTACAACTTGGGTCTTTAATCAAAAGATTAAGGATCGATAGGGAGGTGAGTACATGGATACTCGGTACTTTCACCTGTTGGAATAATCCATGAAACGATCGCCCTTATACTCCTCAAAAATGGTATTTGAAAGGAAAACAGAGTCTTTGAAGGAGATGGTTAATTCCATGTTGTCCTATTCAGATCGAGTCAAGGGTTACGGGGTGAAGCTATGTTAACACTTGCTATTTATTAAATAGGGTTCCTAACAAAAGGAACAAGGTTACCCCTATGAGCTCTGGACTAAAAGGAAACCCAACTTGAACTATCTCAAGGTTTGGGGTTGTAGAAATTTGTAAGACTCCACGATCCAAAGCTTATGTCATGAAAACGGATATGAACAGGTAAATCTCTTTAACTTTAAGAAATAAACTGTCATATGATACTGTACTAGATTGTTATCACGTGTAAATTAAGTTCAATCTGCAATTTACCCAAAGGAAGCAGTGAAACATCTTATATGTTTGGGCCTATATCAAAAGCTTACCTATTTTGACTTTTGACCCCGTTGGTCAACCCGTCATTTTGGCACCTGTACTTTTGTAGATACAGTGTACTTCGCAGAAATTTAGCCTCACCAAGAAGGTCTCCTGTTGTTATGGACTTCACACACTATGTGAGTTTATAGAGGTTTCGACCAATATAAAAGGGCCTTTTCGGGTTATGTATCATTACTGTGAAGCCACACATGTTAAATGAAAGTTTCTTAATAAAGAAATGGGTCAAAAAGATCTCTCAAAGTATATTTCAATGATAAAATCTCCTGAATAATTTTAGTACTCTAAAAGAGGACATTAAGTGTTTTGGGTCAACCCGGACGGCCGGACCAACATGTATCAGTTGTAACAAAACTTACCCGTTATGACTTGACACACCCGTTTTGGACATCTCGTTTTTTCTAATGAGGTTAATCTCTTAAAACCTGGTTTCTTATGACATTGTCGAGATATTCGAGATTTTAAACTGAGCTCGGATATATCCTGAACCAAGCTCGTCAATAGGCAGTCAGGTTGTTGAGTCGATTTTAATCAAGTTCGAGGTCACATAAATAACACGTACACGACCGACTTCTAATACATAATCAAACTCAAACAAGAATGGAATAACTTGCATGGAATAGGGGCTTGTGATATGGGTGCATTTTGAAAAGACAGAAATATGTTATGCACTACCGAAAACGCCTAAAAGTTACGAGAGTCATAGCTGAACAGCCAGCCTTACAACATTAAGAACCATGTAGCCAACTAATCAACAACAAAACCCATAGGCCAAGTAAAATAAACAACGATATAATGTAAACTACGAGATTTGGAGAATCCAGAAAACATCATTACAAACCATGCAGGAGGCGTGATCCTATGTAGGCCGCCATGTTGTTGGTTTGAAAAACTTCTTCTCGCAATAAAATATCAAATTTCCTCCAATAGTTTTAGTCCCCTCCATTTTTTTCTTTGGAATAAATAGCCTCCTATTAAAACCCGTAAAATCCGACTTCATATCATAGACACTGTAGAGACTGTTATCTAGAAATATCTCCATGGCATAACCTCCATAAGGGTTGCGAGTCTGCGGGTTCCCTAATACTACAAGAATATAAAGTGCTTGTGGTTTGTGTGGTACGGCATACATTTTTATCGAAGCACTGATATTACCATTGACAGTATCCGGTGATCCTGTTCAGGTAAAGAGTAAAAAAAATTAATCCACTCAAAGTTTTCCTTGAAACAATTTGTTATATATAAACAGGTTATAGTTATACCATTAAGTGATTCCACAAATTGCTTGACTTCTTTATCATCCTTCATCACATGATAGTAATAGTCGCCAGTAGGTGCATATTCATCTCCCCTCATAGTATCGATAATAGGGAACGCATTCCTCTTTGGATCATATTGCTTAAAAATTTCCTTGACGTTTCCAGAAATATACTCCTCCTCTGAAACTGAAACAGAAACAGGTAGACTAAAGTTTTCTCGTGGTTTCCAGAAATATACTCCTCCTCTGAAACTGAAACTGGAACAGGTACATCAAAGTTCTCCTCATGGTTTCCGGACATAAACTCCTTAGCAGATTCCCTGACATCTTCTATGTCTTTTGCAGTCATGTCCCGGAGTATATAGAGGGCTTTGTCATCCTCCACCACACTCCACCTAGGGAACACGTGGGTTCCATGTACGTATTCAATGCGCAAATCCGAAAAGTTTAACAGACGAGCCAAATTTTCAGTTGGTGAGGTATGAGGAGTAAACGCTTAACTGAAATCATAAAAAAAAAAAAAAAAAAAAAAAAAAAAAAACCGTTAACGATTTGATTATAAATAAACAAGCGTGAATGAAATATTTGTTGTTTATCAAATTCTGGGAATCAAATATACGCACCATTGACTACACCACGGGCAGCAGAAGACCCAAGGCTGCCATCACACTTTAGGATGCATTCATCCTTAGTGTCATGTTGAACAAACTCGTAACCCTTGGTGCTAAATAAACGAGAAGATGAGGCGACTGATCTGACCCTCAAGAGATTAGAAGCAACGCGTTTCATAAGGAAGGACGCCATCTAAGATCAAAGAACAAACAAACAAGGTTAGCTATAAATAAGTTGAAACAAAAAACTAACCAATGACTGAAAAATGGCTAAAAGTCTAAAAGAGAACAAAACCACCTAAGTGGACCCTATACATCTCGAGCTTTTGAATTCAGAACCCTGTGATCACTAGTTTCCGGTATTGGACTGCTGAATCTTGAACCATTCGAGATTCCCGAATGCCTTATATTAAGGGGTTTGCAATTTACGAAATCAGAAAACCTCCATTCAGCAAAAAATAATCCAATTTTTTTTTTTACATTCAATAGTTTTTCAGACATAACATCAAAATTATTACAAACAATACTGCAAATTATACATTCCTTTCCGGAAAAAAGCCATCATATATTACATACCAAAGAAACAAAACCGAGACACAACCCTAACAAATTATATATTTTATCTTTACTATAACAACATTCACAAAAACGGAACCTCATGAGACAGAAAACAGATTACTCACAAAACTGTATTCCAAAGGGGGTGTTTTTTTCGGCTTATCTAGTTGTCTTATGTGCTTATTAAAAGTTGGAAAAGCCAGTAATTAAGCTCGCAAGCCCAAAATAGTGAGCTTATTGGCATTTCAAACTTTCAATAAGCTCATAAGCCCACTGCATAAGCTGAAACAAACAACCATAAAGACTAAAATGTAACATCCATATATTATTTTACGAATACTACTTCTTAGCAATTTATTTGTAAAAGCGTTTGGTAACGTAGATAATAAAGTGTAAAATAGCATAAAAGCTAAACGCTTCTTCAGGTAGCATTTTTAGAAAAAACAAAACACTAAAATAGCTCTTTGCCAAACCATCTTTTTTTTGGGATGTTTTCCGACTCAACATTGCGAGCTGACTAATACCAGGGCGACTATCCTTTAGAATAGCCCGGAGTCGGCGCAGGTGAACCTCCGTCGCCAATGGGGGATTAATTTTCCCCCAGGGTTCGAACCCGGCCTCTAGGCACTTTCCGCCTGAGAGGCTAAGCCCTTACCACTGGGTCACCTCCATTGGTTTTGCCAAACCACCTTTCAAATCTAAACACTAATAAGTACTAAACGCTCTTAAGCTCCTTACCAAACATTCCCATACACTACAAATTATCAAATGTGACTTACTTTATCAAACACAACTAAAACCCTCAAAAGTATTTTGAGAAAAAAAAAAAAAGTATCACAAAAGTAATGACAAACAAAAGTACTCGCAGTAAACAGAAAGAAAAACCCAGGAAATACATATTTTTACCTGAAATTTAACGTTTTGAAGATGCAAGAAAATTTTTTGGGGGAGATTTTTATGTTGTCTGAAAATTGTGGTACAACTTTATGTAAGAAATTGGTAATTTTTTATGATATAAATCATTTAAGTCCCTCACCTCTTTTTGTTGTTTACAAGTTGCTCCTCTAGTGTTTTGTCTTTTTCTTAGTAGCTTCTTGATTTGGGCGGGAAAAATGGGAAATCTTGATTTTCTTACAAACAAAAATGTGTTTAGATGGCTTTTTTTAAGAAAAGTGAAAGGTGTCCGGAAAAATACAAGGTTGCAAAAAATCGCGAATAAGTAGTCGGGCAGTCGATCTTTTTTAGTTTATAATCGGTTTAGGCGGGATTAATCGGTAATTATCGGATTGGCATTTCCAGCAAGTTTTTAGTATTTCCGGCGGGTTTTGGATATTCCCAACAATATTTTCCTTATAGAACATCTTGTAATCAGAGGCGAATCTATGCATAACAAGGTGGTTCCGATGAACCACCTTAGGAATCGGGACCCTTTGGAAGTGTTGTATATGAAAAAAAATTGAAACCACCTTAGATCCAAAAGTAAAAAGGAAGAAAGAAAAAAAAAATGATTGAGAAAAGCAAAATAGGAAAAAGAGCTCATGCTCTTTTTGATGGAAGCTTCAGGTCGTGTTTTAGCTAAAGAAGAAGACTCAAGCTTCAAGATATCTAATTAGGGTGGTGGCATTGCCTTTCGGTTTCATGCCGTATGGCTTCAAACCGCACGGGCACAACATTGCCACTGCTGCGGTTTAAATCGGTGTTCATGGAGATCGGTATCACATGCCGATTTGGTATGGAAGAGGAGCGTGTGTAGCCTTTCAAAAATCCGACCGTTGCATTCAATTAAAAAAAAATCCCCTTTATAAATATCACTTCATCCTCCTCACATTTTATTCCAAATCTCATCATTTTTACACAAACAAATCAACTACAACACTAAATGGAACGGCGCCAAACAGTTCATTTACTCTAAATGGACGGCTTTACAAACGTGGATATTATCTTACGGATGAAATTTATCCTACGTATTCAACGTTTGTTAAAGCATATAAGTATCCCACTGACCCGAAGGAAAAGAGATTCAAGAAGCTACAAGAGTCTGCAAGAAAGGATGTCGAACGAGCTTTTGGGCGTCTTAAGGCAAAATGGATGATTCTCAGTCGTCCTCTCCGGGCTATGTCGGTCGAAAAGATTCGACACCTCATTTATACGTGTATTCTATTCCACAATATGATTTTAAAAGACGACGAGATGGCAATATCACCAGTTCATATAATGGATCAGCCGGTCGCGCCAGTTTACAATGACAGTGCACTACAGGAGTTAATCGACGAAGATATCCATAATCATCTCCGATATGATCTTACGGAGCATGTAGCGGCTCAAGACTTAGCATACCTCGATGACTAGTGTAATTTTCTTTTTATTTCAACGGTGATGTAATTTTTTTTTAAAGTATTATGTAATTTTTTTTATTATTAATGAAATATTATGTTTTTATTTAATTGTTTAATATAATTATGAATTTAAAAATAAAAATGAAAAATTGAGTGACGTATGGAATCATGGTTGCCACTAAAAAACTATGGTAAGGTATAAGATTAGGTGAAATGATATTATTGGTGAATGGTGAGATATGGTGAGGCATGAATGCCACCACCCTTAAAGTACTTTATTCTATTGAAAGTTATATTTAACCCTTTCACTTTTTTTAAAGTTGCATTTCAATACTATTTCTTTCAGCCTTCACAACACAGCAGAACTACACATATATGTGTATTTTGTATACTCCGTAGTATAATGGAACTTTTTACAATATCACTCTATTTTTTATGTGAAGTACAAATTACTAATGCACTTACTTATAAAAGCTACCAAAATTAAATTGTTTCCGACATATTATGAAGCATACATAAACCGTTTCCAACATATAAAAGCTACCAAAACTCAACTATTAACACTTTAACTATTACTCTGTCCTTAAAATGTGCTTGATGATTTTAAAATTAATGTAACTTGGTTAAATTATACCGACCCGACCGGCTAGACACATTGATTGTTGCCTTGTTGACTTTTACGTCTAGGTTAAGGAACCACCTTGGTTTCTCGGATGGCTCCGCCACTGCTTGTAATAGATATAAACAACAATTATAAGTGATTAAAGCTAGTTTACAATTAGTTTTGGGTATTTACGGCAAGATTTGCATGTTTCTGGCAAGTTTGATCACCGTTGACAGTCGTTGACCGCCATTGACCATAGTTGACCTATTTGTTTGACTGAAAAATAGGAAATGTTGGTGGTCCAGTAGCGACTAGATGACTATTAATCGACCTTGTAAGCCTTTTTTTTAACACTGAAAAATACCATGAAAATTGTTGAAAAGTACGTTTGTGTTTAGTTGTGGATTTATTTATTTACTTATTTTACTTTTTTCATTTCTAAATTCTAAGGAATTGGTTGCGTCATTTTTCATTAAAAAAGTGTTGAAAATCTAAAAACCGTGTTTAGATGATATTGTACTAGCCGGGTACCCGCGTTGGAGGCGAGTACCCGTGTGATTATACTTTTTGGCGATAGCAAAGTTTTTTCGATGCATTACTTTTAAAGAAGGAAAAAATGTCCAACAGATGTTATTAATTGGAAATTAGTTTGTTTTCTTACTTACACATTTAGTAACATAATAAAAAACTTTTATAGCAGGGTGCCTACGCGATTATACGTTTTTCATGATGCTAACTTAACACATGGCGATAACTTAATGGGACAACTTTACCGCACAATGTTATTTTAAAAAATGGCAGACTTGCATCACGATGCAACGCGATACGAAAACGATGGTCAACGATATAGCTATTCGTTTAGGACGTGTAATATTATATATCGTTTAAACATACAAGGTGTTTTCAAATAGCTGTTTTAGCACCATATAGTGTTGTCTATATTGCTAAGTTGTGGTGGTAAATGGTGGTTCGTTGCATGGTCAAAAAATGTGGTGTCGGAAATTCTAACTACATAAAAGATTGATTTCTATGATTCATTTAATGATTTGTAAATTTTAATATTAGGTGTTTTAAAGAAGAAATATAAGATAAGATGATTTATGCGTTATTATTTTATACCATGTGATATATTAAGTGTACTCTTGAGTGAAGAGTATTTTAATAATATCATTATTTAGTGGGTGTTTGAAAGATATAAATGATAAAATGATTTATGCATTATTGTTTTGTACCATTTGATATATTAATTGTACTTTTAAGTGATGGGGTATTTTAATTATATCATTAATGATTTTTAAATTTCATTAGTGAGTGTTTTAATGAAAAGAAAAATTATATGATTTATGTATTATTGTTTTGTACCAAGTGCTATATTAATTGTACTTTTGAATGAGAGTATTTTAATGATTTTATTAATTCTGAAATTAATATTCATGAATGTTACAAGTTAGATAATTTATGCATTATTGTTTTGTACTAAATATTATATTAATTGTAGACTAAAATACACCGTTGGTCCCTAAACTTGTAGCTGAGGATCGCGATGGGACGAACCACGCACTTTTCATCGCTACCGGTCCAAACAGTACCCATTAAATGCCGATTCGTCCCTTGACCGATTTGGACAACAAACCGAGGGTATTATAGACCATTCACTTTTTGACCCAAGCTAGTTAAAATGTAACCCAACCTTCAACCATATATGTATGAACGAGCAAGAGTGAACCCTAAAATACAATCAACACACATTCTTCCCAAAGCAAAAGAAAAACAATAATGGCACAAAACGATAAGGGAAGGGTTTGTTGAGTTCGTTGAGGAAAGCGATGCGCAAATGAAAAGCGTTTTGGTGTTAAGAAGGAGAAGGAAGAGGATGACATCTTGTTATCAAAGTTTAACGATTTGGGAGAAAGGATTACAAACCGGAAATTTTGTTTAAATATCTTAAGGAAAGGAAGGAAAAGAAGGAAAACGATGATAGGGAGAGTTGTGGGTCTAGCTAAGTGTATGTTTAGATGATAGTAAACATTTGTAGTTATTGAAATCGATGAATAAAATTTTGTGATCTTATTTAATCATTGTGTTTGAAATCGTTTTGCATATCTTAATAGGTTTGACTTACCCAAGTTACAATTTGTTGGTTTTCATAAGTTTGTTTGACTTTGGTAAGTCAAAATTCAAGATGTTACAATACACAATTGTCAATACATTGTTGTTTTATGCTAAAGCGTTTGCCTTTTGAACCCGTGTTTTGAAACCACTGCCTCTAATTTTTCCGACACGGGGTGTTTGGTTTCTTTATATGACTTTTGTCGATAAAAGGGGCCGTTTGGTTTAGCCGATACAACCGGATGTTTTATTTGATAAATTATGATTTAGTGCCAAAGTATTTGTATTTTCACCACATCTTTTAAACCATTGCCTTTGCTTTTCTGATACAAGGGGTGTTTGGTTCTCTTGATTAAAGTTTTCTTGATACAAGGGCCTGTTTGGTTTTGCTGATACAAGGGCTGTTTGGTTTTGCTTATACTAATAACACTAAAATACAACCCATATCACAATACAACAGTTAAACAACACATAACCCAAATGATATTTTATCATTAATAAATTCATTAAACATCATAACCAACTACATCAAATCTAATTTACATACCATTTTAGCAAAACTATCACCTAAAAGACGCCTTTATCTACCCCATGGAAAACCAAAAATTCGGGCATTATGTTCACCATTTTCTTAACATACTCTTGGTTGAACCGAATACCTTCATCTGCTTGACCAACTATCTGTATGAGTTGGGCAAGTTGGTTTGTCTGCCTAGACGGATTTTGTTCAACGCATCCACACGCATCAAGCGCGATTCCACGAGGTCCCGAGCTTGATTCTCTTGTATCGCCTCCCTACGGTTGATGATTCCTGTCTTTAGATGTCGGAAGCATCAAGAAGTAGCTTCCTTAGAATCCCTTCTCGGCAGCCTCATCTTCAAACCAGATACCATCCGATCATTAAGATTTGGCGAATCACCACCTCCATGAGTTTGTTTAAAATAGGAAATCGCCATTGGAAAGTTGTGTGTGTGTGGAAAAAGTGGTAGATGAGTATCTCGTTAGTTGTGCACTAGTTAATATCGTCTTTGTTAAGAGACGGTGAAGGGTTTAATAGTTTCCTTTATTTCACACTCGGTCCCTGAATTTGTTGCCGTTGTCAATTTGTCACACTTAAAACTCCCGCCCAATATTCACTTTAGGATACACAATTGGTCCCTCAAGTTGCCAACTTCCGTACAACCATTAGAACTTTGACTTTGTTAAGTCAAACTTCTAAAACATGTCAAATTATCATTACACTTCAAAACAAATATTTTAGTAATGGTTTTGCAATATTGACTTTACAAAGTCAAATACCATTGTATATATTATTGAACATTCCAACAGCCATCGTCATCATCAAACTTCAAATACCATTATGACTTTTGCACTTAATGTTCCAAAGGTTTTCAATCCTTCTGACATTACAACTCTCGTTCACAGTTAACCCATTCAACATTTTCAAGTATTGACTAACTAAAGTAAACGGAAATGCGGTTTACTTGCTTGAATCAAATAAAATGCTAAATGAAAGTTTGACTTTCGAATGTCAAACTTTCATCACCTAGAATACGCACAAACAACAACATATGAACAATCTAATTTTAAGAATCATATAACAATTCTTGTACAAAATTACTAAAACTATTTTGAAACATTAATTGTCCAAGGGTTTTCAACCCAAACTTAAACTACAACCATCAAAGAAATCTACAACGGTGTGGGGAAGCTCGGGAGTTTCAACACTTCCTAGCCAACTCCCGCTTGTTCCCGGTATTTTCATTCCCATCATGACTCTATCGCTTTCCCTTATATTGATTGTCTTTAGCGACCGGGAACACGCAAGTATACACTTTATTAAAGTTATTTCATGCTCGATCCGGGAAAAGCTCAAACACCACCGTCTGCGCCCATGGTGAATGTGTTTCTATCTACAACAAGGAAAAATTGGGCAAAGGTAGATCACTAAGCGTGTTTGCGACTGAAAAATCAAATAGTGTTGAGATACACAAACATGGCAATTTAGGAATGTTTTATTTGATACATATTCATTACATCATTACACTTACTCTCGTATCCAAGATTTTCAAATTCGAGATGACCGAATCATTCCAATGGTGAACGCTACCATAACACTATTCCCAAAATCGACATCGGACGACTTAAGGTTAATCGAGGAAACAAAGGGCACCTTCATCCTAGGATTAGCTTCATGTATCAACTACAAGAAGTTTTACTGATTAAATTTCATTATCATACACATCTCTATAACATTATAAGTTGTAAAAGCGAAATTGTTCTTACCGTGCAATCACCAAAATCCAATGTAAGGGTCTCAAGATTTTGAAGTCTTGTCAAGTGAAAGATATCGGATGTTGTGATTGTGGTCACAACATTATAACGACCTAATGACAAATGTAACTTCTTCAAATTCCCAAGTTTTGCAATATCCCATAGTCTCATCTCGTTAGTACTAGGACGATTCATTTTAAGAGACTCAAGTGAGGACAACCAAGAATAAAGTCCCAAATGTGCCGCTTAGAAAATTTACATGAATCAATTCTAGGCTCGATGATTTGGATAGCCATGAAAATATTCCAAAGTAGCCATAGCACAAACATGAAGTACGGATGTTTCAACTCACCGCGAGAGTAAAGTTGGGTCGGGACGAATCGGGTCACCATACCGGTTTGTAATAATCGGTCCTCAACTCCATTGTCGACCAAAACAAGAGCCACTCATGAATGTGTTCATAATGAAAGTTGTCTATTCCAATAATTGATCTTGGCTCTACAAAGAAAGACAAACTTTCTTATTGGACCCATAAGCGATTTAAGAATCTAGTAACAAGCCTACCATCAAACTCGTATGTTAAATAATAAAAGAAATCCTCATCAAGTATGACATCGGTGAGCAAAGTCCACTTAGACCTCCGTTTCGCTAAACTAGAGGTTCTCACCGCTTCTAACAAAGGCAACCGATTCAAAATGTTAGTGATCACTTCATCCGCATGTTGGTAAAACGATCGATCGACATGGTTTTGTTGGAAGTTGGGTTGGTCTTTTCGGTTCGAAATGAGGATTTATATTCTTGATTTCGATTTGCGCTTTATCTTTTCGGATAATGTGGTTTTATGTGATTGGCAAAGTTGTTTGTTGGGTGGGTGTATTTGTTCCGAAATTAAATGCACAGATCGGGAAGAAACGGCTAATATCCATACTCACAATTGGTCCCTCGGTTCTAGCTTGGGTCAAAAAGTGAATGGTCTATAATACCCTCGGTTTGACCGTCCAAATCGGTCAAGGGACGAATCGGCATTTAATGGGTACTGTTTGGACCGGTAGCGATGAAAAGTGCGTGGTTCGTCCCATCGCGATCCTCAGCTACAAGTTTAGGGACCAACGGTGTATTTTAGTCTTAATTGTATTTTTGGTTACAAGTTTAGTGGGTTACTTTTATTAGAAATGTTTTTTGTCTTAAAAATTTTAAGACTTCTATATTTAGAATGTCCTAAACACTTTATATAATAGTATAGATGTGCATTTTTGCATTAAACTAAACTAATTCAAAAAGAAATAATAAATGAAGCATTAAAATATTGTGGAAGATAAATTAGTAAAAGCAATTTATTGTATACATTATGCATTAAAAATTGTAATGCTTAAAAAACACATTAATGACATCTTAAAAAAATTTAGAAGAGAGGGTCATCCCTGCATTATAAGTAGTATAGATATGTGTAATATGTATAAAATCACATAAATTATCACTTGTAAATTTACACATTTGCATCATTTGTATTAAAAAAATTGTCCCGACTTTTACAAAAAAACCGTTTTTTACTTTTGTGGTTAATTTTATTTAAAATAATTCAAAATTTATTTAGATTGGTTCTCGAAACACTCTTACGATATAACAATAGTTTTGGAACTTTGTAGTTTTGCATGCATTTTAAAATCATATTCATTTATATGTGCATTTTTGCATTAAACTAAACTAATTCAAAAAGAAATAATAAATGAAGCATTAAAATGTTGTGGAAGATAAATTAGTAAAAGCAATTTATTGTATACATTATGCATTAAAATTGTAATGCTTAAAAACAAATTAATGACATCTTAAAAAATTTAGGAGAGGGTCATCCTCCATTATAAGTAGTATAGATATAGATATGTGTAATATGTATAAAATCAAATAAATTATCACTTGTGAATTTACATCTTTGCATCATTTGTCTTAAAAAAATTGTCCCGACTTTTACAAAAAACCGTTTTTTTACTTTTGTGGTTTATTTTATTTAAAATAATTCAAAATTTATTTAGATTTGTTCTCGAAACACTCTTAAGATATAACAATAGTTTTGGAACTTTGTAGTTTTGCATGCATTTTAAAATCATATTCATTTATATGTGCATTTTTGCATTAAAACTAAACTAATTCAAAAATGTTGTGGAAGATAAATTAGTAAAAGCAATTTATTGTGTACATTATGCATTAAAAATTGTAATGCTTAAAAACACATTAATGACATCTTAAAAAAATTTAGGAGAGAGGGTCATCCCTCTATTATAAGTAGTATAGATATGTGTAACTAGCTTCATAGCCCGCCCGAATGGGCGGGCTAGCTTCATGATGATACTTGCAAAATCCTAAATAATGTACGTAGAAGCAATAGTGTTGTTTGAATACAAAAGATAATGAAGCTGTTCTATAATACAAAATTATGTTGCCTATTCAAATGCGAAATTAAACTCCGTTATATATATAAATGACGCCGTTAGTTGTGGAGTTTGAATAATTGTCTTCTTTATCACAACAAAAAACCTTCAATCCATTATTTCTCTTACATTTTGACACAACCACATATAGTTGACTGTGTGAAAATACGGGCCTTTGTTGAAAAAAACCTACCTGCGACAATGTTGAAGTAGTTGCTTGAACTCCTTCTATGGCTTCATAATAAGTACATTGAATGATAGAGGATGTTGTAACTTGCCTCCCATGTGTCCACTACTATAGCCATAAATAACAGCTTGTGTATTAATTAAATCTCCTCGAGCATTGTTAACAATGAGTACCCCTTTCTTCAATTTAGCAAACCTTTCTTTGTGATACATTTCTCTGAAACATACATAGCAACTTTTATTAGCAAAGTTTTACTCAGAAAACCTAACGCACCAAATATCTTTCATTTAAATCGGCACCTAGTTAAGATATTAAAGTGCACGTCTTGATATTAAAAATAATATAATGATGTAATTGTGCATATGAACAACTCTTTTCAATTATTAACATACAATGATAAATTTAAAATAATATAATGATGTATTTAACCTACTAAATCTACAGTTAAGTTACATGAATTAATTTGCCATAGATCATAAGAAATTTTATGCTTTTATACAATATGGTGAAATTATACACAACGTAGTTTAAAACACTTGCAATATGTGAAACTATACCTGCACAAATACTGCAATAAACTCATTTATGTGTACAATTTGGTCACTTTCGAGAAAATCTGCCACATAGCCATCATAATAAGCACCTCTTCTCCATATCCGAGTCTCTGCACATAATTACGTCTTAATGTTTAATCAAAACAGATAGGTGGCCTATGAATCTATTTTCCCACTTCAAGTGAAAAGTAAGAATTTCAGTGATTGATCGAAACAAATCTTTAAAGCAAGCACAACCTGCAAAAGGCTGTAATTCTCTATCGAGTGTTATGAGTTCTAAAGAGACGTAACTGTGGTTGTAAAAAAATATATATAACTAAAGAAACTTCAAATTAAAAAGTTTTCTTACTGTCATTTTAATTGTAGCTATTATCAGATATATGCAATACATGGTGAAGAACACATCAGCTAAGAAGCCACCAAGGATAACAAGTAGGGAAATAATGACCATGAAATTACTAACGATGTTAAAGCAACTTGAAGGTGAAAAGTACATTAATCTAGATAGATAGAGCTCAATGTTTCTTGCATTCGATAGGTATATATGCTATATTCTCCAAACCTCCACATCTATATGTCTGACACACATATATAATCAGTTTAATATATCACATTGGCAAATAGACTTTAGAAGAACTCATTAAATTAGAAAGGAAAAAAAATCATAGAATTATATCATTATATCGTGTTGGCCAGTATCATAAAGACGGATCTATTTACCATAAGAGTCGATGCATGTTAGACTTACTTAAAATAAACAATGCTGCAAGAATGCCACCATGTTGGCCTTTTATAGTTGGTTGGTTCCTCCGGTTGATAAACATGATAGATTTGCTTCTTTGACACTCTTCATCATGCAAAAGAACAGAAATCCAAAAATAATGATACAACATTAGATAATGTAAAAATACGTGGGTCCAAGTTACCTAGAATGGCGTAGATTACATTGAGTCCAATTCAACCTGGAATGGTGTAGACAACTTGAAATTGGCACCATACTCTAATGTCTTAACCAAAAACCTTTGCAACAGTTACACCTACCAATATATTACCACTACTAATTGTATATTGAGAGAAGAATAATCTCAACAATTAAATTCAGACTACACTTCAGCCACGAAATGTAAATGGTCGAATCTTAGTGCTATACATAGCATGAGTGCTATAAAGTAGTTGTCTTTATAAATCTTGTGAAGTAGATTTTTTAATCTAGGATAGTGTAGTTTAGATCATTAGGCCACTTTTTTCCATAAGGTATTCCATGAGTCTCATGTTATAAAAGTAAAATTATAGCATGTTTTTTATCCAAAATATTAGCTTTTGCCTAATATTGCAAAGTTCATGGTATTTTAAAAGGTATTATATATAAACCATTCAGCCATATATTTGTAATTAATTGTAAAACTTAAAAAGAATTAACAAAAGAGACAAAAAATATGTCAAATAACTTATAGATAAGAGCCCAAAAGAGATTTACTATAACGTGGTCTAGCCAAACCACGCACAAAGACTCCATCAATTCTGCAAATACAATACAATAAACCAACATAAGCTTCATGTCAATTTGTTTTCAACAATACACTAAATGTTAGATAGATGCTGCATGATAGCATGAGCATCAGGACAATGATCTGAAGAACACAAGAAGACCCTGGTAAAGACAAGTTTCAAAATATCTCAGATTAACAAATAAAAGTTTAGGAGTGTCCGTATAAAAAAACTTCATATACGATATGGAAGCAGTTTCAGAACCGTTGGTAATAGCGAACACACATAACAATGATTAGGGTTGAACGAAAGAAGCATTTTAAAAACCAAAATTATTTGATACTCAATGTGATTACAGTGTAAAACTAAGAACGTACCTTCTAGCAAGCTTCGCGACCAAATAGCAATTGTTTCGACTTCTCAATAAGAAAAATGGCACCATAAATGTCTTCCATCATTCCATGCATCCAATGGCTATAGGGTTAAATCACAAGGTACCAGACTTACTACGGAATCCAGCCTGTAAGAAATATTGAGCAGTTACATTGTGGTCATCAGCTATTTCAGTTGCATTACTCTTGTGTTAACCTGCCCAAGAGCTTCATACCCTTCTGTAAACACTTAGGGCACGTTTGGTAGAGAGAATTTCAAAGAAATGAAATGAATCAGAGAATAGAATCTCAGAGAATAGAAATCAGTAGAGAATTTTGTTCAATTCTAATGTTTGGTAACAACAGAGACTTGACCCGAGAAATGAAAAATTATTTTTTATTTTTTCTAAATAACAATTCTTAAAAAATATTTAAAAATATATATATTTAAAAAAATATATATCTTTTTTTTTAAAATTTATTTTTTAAAAATTTATGTACTTTCTTTAAAAAATTATTTAAAAAAATATTTTTTTAAAATGTATTTATTTAAAAAAAACTTGTTTTTAAAAAAAAAAATTAAAAATGTATTTATTCAAAAAAAACATATTTACAAAAAATATTTAAAAAAAAAAATTAAATTAATTTTTTTTCAAATGTATTTAAAAAAAATTGTTTTTTTTTTAAAAAAATTGAAAATGTATTTATTTAAAAAAAACTTATTTAAAAAATATTTTTTTAATTATTTTTAAAAATGTATTTAAAAAAAAAAAAAAAAAAAAAAAACTCATTTCTCTAAATTCTCCACCAAAATGATGGAAATGGAGGTTAACAAAATTACACTACCATTTCTCTCCAATTCTCCACCAATTTCCCTTCAATTCTCAACTTTTTTTATTTCTCTATACCAAACAAGGGAATTTAATCCAATTCCATTTCTCCTATTTATTTTCTCTCTACCAAACACACCCTTAAAGATTCATGATGGATAATTTAATCGTTTACTCCTGCATTATTCATATTTTACAAGCAATGATGCTAAATGAACAATATACTTTGAGCATAATTCAATGTTCACCTGTACTTAATTGTAATAGAACACAAGAAATATCACCATGCAAACCATTAAGTCCTAGTCTAAACTATACAACTTTAAAGCTTTCCTGCGCATGTAATAATGCCAATGCAAAATTACTCTGTCAAAAGACATATGGGAATAAATATAATACAAGCAATTCAAACCTCAAATGTATTCCAACCATTGTGTTACACTGTCGATAACTTTGGAACCATCTTCGTACCAAAATATAAAGCCTTTCCATGTGTAAAATGTATACACATGCTTTACAATGTAGCAAATTAGGTTTTCTAGCTAATATCCAAGTTCGGCATATAGATGTAAATGTATATTCTGCTATACTTCCAACACTTGGACCATCAAAGTCAAACTTCATAACAACAATAATAAATAGGACAACGCCATAATGTTTAGCCAGCTCGACGATTAACCAACAATAAGATACGTTAGGTTATCTTAACATTTAGACCTTTGTATAAATGTATCAATACGTAAAATATCTGTTGCTTGCCCCTCTTGCAGGTATATTCAAAACATAGGTTAAATTACAATTTTTGTGCAAGTGAAGTAAGGGGCAAGTACGGAGATCACTGCATATGTTTAGAAATTTACCATGCAGACAGGAGTTCAAATCATGCATATAAATGATACATTTAGCTGGATAATAATGCCAAACTTTAATGTTATAGTATACTCATGACGTTCTTGCAAAGAAAGAAGCAGACACGACAGCAGTTGCACAGGTTTTGCTGAGACTACCACCAATATGGAAACAGGTGTGTTCCCCCATAAATCTTCCTATAAAGTAACAATTGCATTTCAGCATAGGCCACGGGAAAATAACCTCATGAACACCATATGCATATGAAAACAGGTGTGATACCATATAAATCTATACATATAACGTATGTATTATTAAAAAAATTTGAATCAAATTAAATAAGAAAAAATATATACAAACATTGGATCATATAAAACAACATTGGATCATAAATAAGAAAAATTGAATCAAAATTGAATCAAATTAAATAAGAAAAAACAAAGAATAAAACCTGACGAAATGGGTGATTTCTAGGAATCCATTTAAACATATGAATGAAACCCTAATTTTGGATCGAAGATTAACAAAAAAATTGCCAGATTGACATACCTTGACGAATTAAGAAGAAGAACCTTGAGATTTGAGAATAAACCTTGAAATGCCAAGTTAAATGGGGAAAGGATTTGCTGACCGGAACATTGAAGATGATTGAATACTGTAGCGAATGAGCCGAAGTTTCAGTTTTGATGGTATGAGACCAAGTGAAGATGGTAAGTGATTAGTGGAATATGAGTTTGGGAATAGAGCCACATATCACAAATGTTGATTTGTTCCGGTGGTTGAGGCTTACGTCTTTGATTTGACAGACCCAAGTTCGAACCTCACTATCTACCAATTTTTTTTATTGTGTAAACGGTGTTATGCCTAGTCACCATTTCCAACTCATCAAATGGTGCTCCATGTCATCATTAATGTGCTTACTAAGCATTAGTGACGTGTCATATGTAGTCCCATATATATGTATAGATAGATATGTATAAAATCAAATAAATTATCACTTGTGAATTTACACATTTGCATCATTTGTATTAAAAAAATTGTCCCGATTATTACAAAAAACCGTTTTTTTACTTTTGTGGTTAATTTTATTTAAAATAATTCAAAATTTATTTAGATTGGTTCTCGAAACACTCTTACGATATAACAATAGTTTTGGAACTTTGTAGTTTTGCATGCATTTTAAAATCATATTCATTTATATGTGCATTTTTGCATTAAAACTAAACTAATTCAAAAAGAGATAATAAATGAAGCATTAAAATGTTGTGGAAGATAAATTAGTAAAAACAATTTATTGTGTACATTATGTATTAAAAATTGTAATTCTTAAACAACAAATTAATGACATCTTAAAAAAATTTAGGAGAGAGAGTCATCCTTCCATTATAAGTAGTATAGATTACTATTTGTTTTAGATAAGTGGTGATTTGGAAAGTACCGAGGAAAAAGATGGAAAAGTCATGGTTTAACTTCGAAAAGTAGCAGATTTTTCTGTTTCTTGAAAAAAAAAAAGTTCTAGAAAAATGTAAATTTGAACTTCTCTTATGTTTCTCTAGTTTTCTTTAAAAAAATTATGAAGAGGAAGCATTTTTCTACAACGTGTTTCACTTTTATATAGTTTAGTTATAGATTAGAAAAGTCACTCTTCTGTTTTGTGGAAAACGTTTTCAAAAAATATTCGAATAAACACGTTTTCCCTTCTTTAAAAGTTTTTCTACAACTAAATGCAAGCTAAGTTCTTAAATATGTTACGAACAACTAATAATCCCCATGCATGTCTAATGACATATTGTTATCTTAGAGGCTAACAACACCAACAAATACCTATTTTTTTATAACCAACAGTATTGTTCGGTTAAGTGCTTATTTAAGTATTTAACTGCTTATCTCGTAAGCAGGGGCAGAGGCGAGCAGTAACATATGGGGGGCAGTGCCCTCAATGATTCTTATACTGAGAGCGAATTTGTATGAAAATTTTCTAAATAAACAATGAAAATAGTAGGGGTGGCAATCGAGTCGTGTTCGTGTTGACCTATTCGAGTTCGCGTGTTGGCGGGTTGGTATAACCTCTACCCAAACACGACCCATTTATTAATCGTGTCAAGAAACTCAACCCTAACCCAAACTTGCATAACATGTGTAACGCGTTTATGACCCGTTTACTCTGTTTAAATAAATAGGTCAAGCAGTAAATAAGGTTGTTGGTTTGTTATTTTAACTAGTTTAAATGAAAAAATTATACAAGGATCTAAAATATAATAAAAACAAGCATACAAATAACTATACAAAAAATTTCAGAGTTATAAAGTGTCAATTTCAATAATGTTTGAGGTATAGTCGTAAGTCACTCATATTAAGTATATAAAAAAGTATTTAATCCACATCTCACATAGCAAAACGAGGTTATATTTTTTATTTTTTGAGTCTTGTATACTTAAACGGGTTTACGGGTTGACCTGTTTAGTATTTACTCAACCCAAACACAACCCGTTTATTAAACGAGTTACACGGGTTGACCTGTTTTTAACCCAAACCCGTTTAACCTCAACCCAAACCCATTTAACTTTGTGTCATGTTCGTGTAGTTTATCATGTCGTGTCGAGAATTGCCGCCCCTAGAAAATATGCTAGATGAGCAAGAGTGCCCTCATCATCAAGACACGTGTGCCCTTTCTATTGAAGACTGTCTTGTACTTTTTTCTTTCATCTGATCCTTGAATTTCTAAAACCAAATCTATGTACAAATATATTAACTTATGGTACAAGTCTAACAAAGTAATAATATTAATTAATAGATTTGAAAGAAAATAGAGATTAGAAAAGCTGAACATGTTAAATATTTGAGTAAATTGCAATCATCGTCCTTGCGGTATGGCTAAATTGCACGTTTTATCTTTGTGGTTGTTCCGTTGTCAGTTCAGATAATATTTGTGCATATGTAATAATTTAGTATGATTTTCATAATATCATAGAATTCGAATTATAATTTTATGCTATAAATTGGGTAGTCATTTCCTTACTATTATGGTTCTGGTTACATTCCTTTATTTAAATTAATCCGTATTTTTAGGCGGGATAGGTTTTTGTCTTTTTTTAGTGTTATGGTGTTCTCGATATCGTTATTTATTCAATGCACGACATTTCATTTGTTTAGTTTATAGTAAGTATTTGTGTTTGACACATGAATGTAAAGCCTAAATCAATGTATTAGTAGATAAACTCGACCCGATTTATTCAAGTAGCGCATTTTAGCTGCCATTTATCAAACCCGACCCGGTATGTTCGAGTTACACTACAAAACCCTTTTATTGCCTGACGCCCCCTTTAATCACATTTTCTGGCTCCGTCACTGCTCCTAAGTAAAATCTAAATAGACTTTAATGGTCGGATTCAACCATTTGTTTGCTTATTTAAGAGCATACAAATAGTTAAAAGAAACATATTGCTATATAAGGGTAGAACGTCGTATCTAGGCTAGCGGAAGTCATGTGCAAAAGCCAAGGTTGCAAAAATCGATAATTGGTAGCCTGACTGTCGATCATTTTTAGCTTGTAATCGGTCTAGGCGGGATTAGTCAGATTGGCATGTCGGCAAGTTTTGGGTATTTTCGACGAATTTTGGGTATTCTTAGCAAAATTTTCCAAAAAAAATCTTGTAATAGATATAAACATCGGCTATAAGTGATTAAAACTAGTTTACGGCGAGTTTTTGGTATCTCTAACAAGATTTGCAAGGTTTCAGCAAATTTTACCACTGTTGACCATGGCTGACCGATTTGTGTAAGCGATTTACATAAATCAAAAAGTTTGGTAATCTAGTAGCGCCTAGGTGGCGATTAATCGGCCTTCTAGGCCTTGTTTTGCAACAATGGCAAAAGCTTGTCTAATTAAACATGCCGATTAAAGATATATTATAACGATCTAGCTTCAACTTTTTTATGAGTTCTTCGTCACTCTCACTTACTTGAAGTAGAGTTTAACATATATTTAGAACATAATTTTATATATCGTAAACATACTCATGTGCAGCTGAAGTTTGAGGCCTTAACTATAAGAAAATGTATACATTGTTAGGCCCTTAAAAGTTTTAAGCCGTGCACACCTCGCACACCCTGAAATATGTCATTGTAAGGGTATATGAATAAGCAAATCTTACTTTATAATAACTTCATGCATATCAGATGAAATGGCTATCTATGTCAAAAAAAAAAAAAAAAAAAGGGTGTTAATAGAGTTTCCAAGTTGAACAAAACTGAGTTTTGGGATTGAGTGTGAATCGAGCTTGGTTGAGTTTGGCATTGTTTCCGATGAACATTTTCGAGGTATGTGAGTTCTCATATCCTGACTATGTGTCAAGCTATATCAATAGCCAAAAATGGCATTGGTATGGTAACGGTTTTGGCTTGTTGTTCATTTTACTTATACAAGACACCCAAAGGAAGAAATGAAGCGAAAATTACCAGTGAGGCCCTGCAGAGACTTCAATGTCCTGCAGATGACCTTTTTTTCCTATATCAAAAAAGGCCACCCATTTCGCCTAAAACTTGTGCAGAAATACATAATGGACACGTGTCGCTACCCTGTTAATTATACGAGATATATTTAAAAAAAAAAAAAAAGCAACTCGCCTCTTTATTGAAGCGAAATCTGACATTTTGTGGGGCCACGAGCAGACACAAGAGAGAGAAACACCATTTCACATAAACTTTTATGTGAAATCCGACATGTGGGTCATGCGTGGGGACAACAGCTTTGACATATCAATATATAAAAAATTACTTTTTATATAAAAAATTACAAAAGTCACCCTTTAACTTTATAATATTTACAACGTTTTTATATAACAAACTTCATTCGTCAAATATTTAGAAAATATATAGTGAATTTGTTAATAAAAAAAATACCGTCGCGAAGAGCTCTAAATTACGAACAAAACGAGCCCAATATTAATATTCTTTTGACGTATGCACAATTTTTTAAAAAATATTGAAGTTGATTATATATATCAACTATTTTGAAATTGAAAACTAAAACTTACCATAACCACCCTACACTTTTTAATATTAGTAAATTTTTTATATAACAAACTTTATTCGTCAAATATTTAGCAAATACATAGTGCATTTTTTTATCTATGGTTGACGAATATATCACGAGTTATGTCGTCAATAACAAAAGTTTTGTAGATGAGTTAAATGAAAACAGTAGATGGGTTAAATAAATACATAAAAAAATACAAGATAAAAATGATACAAATTAAAAATGAAAGTCTAGTAGATGGGTTAAATAAAAACATAAAGAAATACAAGATAAAGATGATACAAATTTAAAACGAAACTCCAATTTAAACATCACTGATAAACGGTATCCTTGTGGTAAACCTCAACAATGTTTTTCAAAGTGATGTTAAGGTAATGGTTATGTGGTTTTGGTGTGAACACTGAGACGTTCTTTAGTATCAAAACAACACCGACACCGATAGACTTGACGTAACCCTTATCCTCTTCTAGTACTTTGTGATGAATTGAACCAGACATTGTTCCTGATGGATCTTTGAGTGTCACAGTTAGGTCACCAAGCACATTTGGTGTACAAGACTTGATGACGGCTACAACCAGTTCAAGCTTCCCTTTTTTACAAAAGGTTTTCATATCGCATAAACAAGCATCTACCCTGATCCCAAAAGCATCTAGATAGCTGCCGCGCTTAGCCATGGGCCACGCGTAAAATGATCATCTTCGGATGCATCCTCCTCTATTTTCCGACATACTCTTGGGTTGGCATTACAGACGAGGACCTCCTTCCCTAATGTCGGTATTTTTAAGCTTGGCCATTTGAAGAATACCACCGGACCGGTATTATCCTTATGTGTGCTATTGTACTTGCATTTTCCCTAGGTCGATCAATGTATAAATGTATTATACCATCAGTGAAGCACAAGCACACGTAACAAATAAAGTAACGCCGTTGTTGTCTTTAATCTCCGTCGTTGTATCGATGGGCTTAGCCAAACGACAACTGAGTTGCGTGATTTGCATCCAACTCGAATTTGTTCACCAACATTTCAACCATTAATGAGTAAGTGATGTCACTGTACATAATGACACCACTTTCCTTGCCATTGAAATGTAATTTACATTTGATCTTCTGGAAATTAGCCGACATTTGTATGTTTGTTGGGTAGATGTATGTTAGTATATAGTTTTTGGTTAATTCTTATGTTTGTTAAAATTCTTTTTTATCACATAATATTATACACGAAATATGACATGCATATGACTTGTCAGAGACTTTATAGAGAAACAGATGTGACTAGTAAATAAGCCTATTTTGATCACATAATATTATACACGAAATATGACATGAATATGACTATTCAGAGACTTTATGTAGACACGGATGTGACTAGTAAATAAAATTTTTTCTGATCACATAATAATATAAACGAAATATGACATGAATATGACTTTTCACAGACTTTATAGAGTCACGGATGTGACTAGTAAATAAACTTTTTTCTGATCACATAATAATATACACGAAATATGATATCAACGGATGTATTCATCAATGCAATAGATACTACTCAGCTCCCTGGTCAAGAGATGACATTCAAAGTTAGGGTTTAGTGTTTAGTGTTTAGGGTTTAGGGTTAAGTGTTTAGGGTTTAGGGTTTATGGTTAAGTGTTTAGGGTTTAGGGTTTAGGGTTTAGGGTTTAGGGTTAAGTGTTTAGGGTTTAGGGTTTAGGGTTTAGGGTTTATAAAGTAATGGTATCCCTGGTCAAGAGATGACATTCAAAGTTAGGGTTTAGTGTTTAGTGTTTAGGGTTTAGGGTTAAGTGTTTAGGGTTTAGGGTTTAGGGTTTACTGTTTAGGGTTTAGGGTTTATGGTTAAGTGTTTAGGGTTTAGGGTTTGGGTTTAGGGTTTAGGGTTTAGGGTCTATAAAGATGATACAAATTTAAACGAACCTCCAATTTAAACATCACCGATAAACGGTATCCTTGTGGTAAACCTCAACAATGTTTTTCAAAGTGATGTTAAGGTAATGGTTATGTGGTTTTGGTGTGAACATCGAGACGTTCTTTAGTATCAAACAAAGACCGACAATCGATAGACTTGACGTAACCCTTATCCTCTTCTAGTACTTTGTGATGAATTGAACCGACATTGTTCCCGATGGATCTTTGAGTGTCACAGCTAGGTCACCAAGCGATTTGGTGTACAAGACTTGATGACGGCTACAACCGCTTCAAGCTTCCTTTTACAAAAGGTTTTCATATCGCCTAAACAAGCATCTACCCCGATCCCAAAAGCATCTAGATAGGCAAGCGCTTAGCCATGGGCCACGCCAGAAATGATCATCTTCGGATGCATCCTCCTCTATTCTCCTGACATACTCTTGGGTTGGCATTACAGACGAGGGACCTCCTTCCCTAATGACAGTATTTTTGCGAAGCTTGGCCATTTGAAGAATACCCGTTGGACCGGGTATTATCCTTGTGTGTGCTATTGTACTTGCATTTTCCCTAGGCTGATCAATGTATAAATGTATTATACCATCAGCGGAAGCACAAGCACACGTAACAAATAAAGTAACGTCGTTGTTGTCTTTAATCTCCGTCGTTGTATCTGATGGGCTTAACCAAAACGACAATCTGAGTTGCGTATTTGCATCCAACTCGAATTTGTTCACCAACATTTCAACCATTAATGAGTAAGTGATGTCACTGTACATAATGAAACCACTTTCCTTGCCATTGAAATGTAATTTACATTTGAATTTTTGGAAATTAGCCGACATTTGTATGTTTGTTGGGAAGATGTATGTTACTATATAGTTTTTGGTTAATTCTTATGTTTGTTAAAATTCTTTTTTATCAAATAATATTATACACGAAATATGACATGCATATGACTTGTCAGAGACTTTATAGAGAAACAGATGTGACTAGTAAATAAGCCTATTTTGATCACATAATATTATACACGAAATATGACATGAATATGACTTTTCATAGACTTTATGTAGACACGGATGTGACTAGTAAATAAACTTTTTTCTGATCACATAATAATATAAACGAAATATGACATGAATATGACTTTTCACAGACTTTATAGAGTCACGGATGTGACTAGTAAATAAACTTTTTTCTGATCACATAATAATATACACGAAATATGATATCAACGGATGTATTCATCAATGCAATAGATACTACTCAGCTCCCTGGTCAAGAGATGACATTCAAAGTTAGGGTTTAGTGTTTAGTGTTTAGGGTTTAGGGTTTAGGGTTTAGGGTTAAGTGTTTAGGGTTTAGGGTTTATGGTTAAGTGTTTAGGGTTTAGGGTTTAGGGTTTAGTGTTTAGGGTTTAGGGTTAAGTGTTTAGGGTTTAGGGTTTAGGGTTTAGGGTTTATAAAGTAATGGTATCCCTGGTCAAGAGATGACATTCAAAGTTAGGGTTTAGTGTTTAGTGTTTAGGGTGTAGGGTTAAGTGTTTAGGGTTTAGGGTTTAGGGTTTACTGTTTAGGGTTTAGGGTTTATGGTTAAGTGTTTAGGGTTTAGGGTTTAGGGTTTAGGGTCTATAAAGATGATACAAATTTAAAACGAACCTCCAATTTAAACATCACTGATAAACGGTATCCTTGTGGTAAACCTCAACAATGTTTTTCAAAGTGATGTTAAGGTAATGGTTATGTGGTTTTGGTGTGAACATCGAGACGTTCTTTAGTATCAAAACAACACCGACAATCGATAGACTTGACGAACCCTTATCCTCTTCTAGTACTTTGTGATGAATTGAACCGCACATTGTTCTCGATGGATCTTTGAGTGTCACGGTTAGGTCACCAAGCGATTTGGTGTACAAGACTTGATGACGGCTACAACCAGTTCAAGCTTCCTTTTTACAAAAGGTTTTCATATCGCCTAAACAAGCATCTACCCGATCCCAAAAGCATCTAGATAGGCAAGCGCTTTAGCTATGGGCCACGCGTAAATGATCATCTTCGGATGCATCCTCCTCTATTCTCGACATACTCTTGGGTTGGCATTACAGACGAGGACCTCCTTCCCTAATGTCGATATTTTTAAGCTTGGCCATTTGAAGAATACCACGGACCGGTATTATCCTTGTGTGTGCTATTGTACTTGCATTTTCCCTAGGCTGATCAATGTATAAATGTATTATACCATCAGCGGAAGCACAAGCACACGTAACAAATAAAGTAACGTCGTTGTTGTCTTTAATCTCCGTCGTTGTATCTGATGGGCTTAGCCTAAACGACAATCTGAGTTGCGTATTTGCATCCAACTCGAATTTGTTCACCAACATTTCAACCATTAATGAGTAAGTGATGTCACTGTACATAATGAAACCACTTTCCTTGCCATTGAAATGTAATTTACATTTGAATTTCTGGAAATTAGCCGACATTTGTATGTTTGTTGGGAAGATGTATGTTACTATATAGTTTTTGGTTAATTCTTATGTTTGTTAAAATTCTTTTTTATCACATAATATTATACACGAAATATGACATGCATATGACTTGTCAGAGACTTTATAGAGAAACAGATGTGACTAGTAAATAAGCCTATTTTGATCACATAATATTATACACGAAATATGACATGAATATGACTTTTCATAGACTTTATGTAGACACGGATGTGACTAGTAAATAAACTTTTTTCTGATCACATAATAATATAAACGAAATATGACATGAATATGACTTTTCACAGACTTTATATAGTCACGGATGTGACTAGTAAATAAACTTTTTTCTGATCACATAATAATATACACGAAATATGATATCAACGGATGTATTCATCAGTGCAATAGAGACTACTCAGCTCCCTGGTCAAGAGATGACATTCAAAGTTAGTGTTTAGGGTTTAGTGTTTAGTGTTTAGGGTTTAGGGTTAAGTGTTTAGGGTTTAGGGTTTAGGGTTTATGGTTAAGTGTTTAGGGTTTAGGGTTTAAGGTTTAGGGTTTAGTGTTTAGGGTTTAGGGTTTGGGTTTAGGGTTTAGGGTTTAGTGTTTAGGGTTTTTTATCACATAATTGTGTACACGAAATATGACATGATAGAGACTACTCGTAGCCCTTATAGAGACAAAGATGTGACCGTATACAAGCTTTTTTTATCACATAATATTATACACAAAATATGACAAGAATATGACTTATCAGAAGACTTTATAGAGACACAGATGTGACTAGTAAATAAATTTTTTTTTATCACATAATTGTATACACGAAATATGACATGATAGAGACTACTCAGGGCCCTTTTAGAGACAAAGATGTGACTGGTATACAAGAAATATGAAATTAGTTTGACTTGTCACGAAAACAAATTTTTTATCACATAATATTATACACGAAATATGACACATGTTAATTACTTTTTGCAAACACACATGGTAATATTACGCTATAAATAACACTTCCACAAAAATTGAATGTATATACATCTCACAATACTTACAAAAGAAAATGGCCTTGAATTTACATAAATTCAAATGTATGTTACATTATGGTGAAATAAAGCGCGTGTGATTATGGATCACGATATAACATATTCAGGGTTAGTTGATATGGTGGTGAATAAGTTTAAATTGAAGCAAAATGCTCGAGTAAATTTAAATGTGAAAGTCCCTTCAGCTGACTTTCGACTCGATGTTACAGACGACAACGAGGTAAACTTTTTTGTTCAATGTGCTTTAGAGTCTCCTGCTGAACTTGTACACTTGTATGTTTCGCGAACTAAAATAATGGAAGAAACAACAAGTTTTGGTTCAACTCAGCAAGTGCCAGAGTTTTATACTTTTTCCCTCCAATGGTAGAAGAAAACATCGGCCCATCAAATGATTTTCAAAACAATGACTATAACTATAAAGATGAACCAAATTTCACAAAACCAGGGTCATCATTTGCTTTCGCTTAGATAACGAACAGGAAGATGATGACTCGATTATAAAGATGAGGCAAACTTCACAAACCGGGGTCATCATTTTCATTTCCTTCAAATGACGAACAAGAAGATGATGGCTCAGGTTATAAAGATGAGGCAAATTTTAGAAAACCAGGGTCATCATATGCTTTTCTATCGGATAACGAAGATAATGAAAATGATTGTTTTGATGAAATAAATAAAACCAAACACCCCGGTAACCATAAATGGCCAAAATTTTTTGACCATATCCCTGAAGTTCCTGAACCACCACTTTACACGCCAAAACCTATGCCTACAAAGGATTATAACAAAAAATCAAGTAAAATCAATAAGGTTTTTTAACTAGGTATGAAT
This sequence comes from Chrysanthemum lavandulifolium, assembly GCA_022545495.1. Classification (NCBI taxonomy): domain Eukaryota; kingdom Viridiplantae; phylum Streptophyta; class Magnoliopsida; order Asterales; family Asteraceae; genus Chrysanthemum; species Chrysanthemum lavandulifolium. The sequence goes on from CM040240.1 coordinate 27,538,010, forward strand.
TAGACTTGGCATACAGTTGAAAGCTTTACAAGATGGTTATGAATTTGTTTCGAAAAAAACTAACCCTAAAACTTACAACATAAAATGCGTCCATTATGCACAATGTGCATGGCATATTAATGCCAGACGTTGGCCAAATTCAGATGTTTTTCAAATTACAAGCATGAATGATATTCACACGTGTCCCAGAACCCAAATATATCATAACCATCGAAATGCAAACAAAAAAGTTGTTGCTCACATTATGAAAGATAAATTAGAAGATGGTAGCCGTGATTTGAAAGGGAGAGATATACAAAAAGATATCATGGCACAATATAAAACATCTATATCTTACCAACAAGCATGGAGAGGAAGGATTATGGGTTACAATTGTTAAGAGGTTCACCATTAGAATCGCTTTGAAATGCTACCGTACATCATCACAACTTAGAAAAAAAAACCTGTGGACGGTCACACGATCAAGAAAAGCAATCAAGGGTTTTTGAAATTTTATTTATTGCCATTGGTGCATCGGTAAGTCTTGTTCAATTTTTTTATAAGTGCATGCAAAACCCGTTTGCTATTATTATTTTAAAAATTTTTATACGCAGCTATGCACGCTTGTGAACCATCTTCGCCCACTACTTATAGTGGACGCGCATTAAAGGAACTTACAAGGGTACAAATTTGCAAGCCGCTGGGATGGACGGAAACAACAAAATTGTGCCTATTGCTTACGGAATATGCAGAGGGAGACTAGTGATTGTTGGTCATGGTGGATGTCGAGACTTAGAGAGTGCATCGGCGATAACCCCAATATGATTATCATATCGATAGGCATCCCGCAATAGCTTCGGCGATGAAGGAATGAGTTTCCGTCGGCGTTTCATGGTATTTGTTGTCGACATCTAATGATGAACCTTTCCTTGAAAAGCAATAAAGTTAAAGGTCTATACTGGGGCATATGCAAAGCGTATACTCCCGATGAGTGGCAACGACAAATGAACATACTCCTGGCTGTACAACCAAGCACACCGAAAGCTAATGGCGGCCGATCCTAGACGCCGGTCTCGAGCACATTGCCCACGTAGCGTTATAATTATTGTACATCTAATGATGTCGAGTCTGTTAATGCATGTACCGACATTGTCTAAAGCTACCCGTAAAGTTGTTGACCGACACGCATCAAGTATGGTTCAAAAGTGGTATTTTAAACGCCGGAAGTCGCAGTATTTATTGTTTAAAACATAACGACTCAAGAATCATTTTGAAAATATATTAGATAAGTTAATTAATTTAATTTTTATATTTTTGTGTAGCAAAATGAAGTACGACATCACGTATTAGGCGGCAGATAAGGTGGAGAAAAGAAGAATGAAAAGCGCCGGTTGGGTTGTACACGGAATTAGTCGATTTCGATATCAAGTTTATGATGGCCAATATAACCGTGAGGTGAAATTTACGACCGTGAATGTGAATGTCGAAAATGGCAAATTTCCGGATACCTTGTGGTCACGTTATTGTTGTTACAAGGTTTTGAACCTAACAGATTGTGTGAAATATGTACATGATCGGTTCAAAAGGAAAATATCAAGCAACCTATGCGAGTCAATTCAATTTGTTGGAAATTTTAACGAATGGGAGTATCCAAGCCATATACATCCTCTTACTCCTCCAACAATGGACAACCTCAACCAGTCGTCCGAAAACACGATCAGATACTATCTCAAGGAGAAGAGCCAAGAACTATACATCATGAGCAGTGCAAACAAGCGGGGCATAACCGTCGAAATTGAAAAAATCATTTGTCCCGGATCCACCTAACCGCAAGGGTAAACAAAAGCAAGGGAATTTCCAACTAATGAGCAACATGACACTGCACCTTTTATGACCAACATCACCCGCTCGATCAAACTTTTATGGAAACAATCAATTCTCATGGCAACCATTTGGCCAAAACACATACACTAATCAAGCAAATGGTCAAAACTTGTTCTTTTGGCAACCATATGGTGAGAACACATACCCCACAAACCAATACGCTTCACAAACTTACCACCACAACCCATAGCCATCTCAACAATATGCTGAAAACATACGCACATCACAAACATATAATCAACATAACACACAACAAGATTTCAACCTATCTCAGCAAAACCGAACGCAACCACTTGAAAATGATCTTCAATACCAGTCTCAAGTGTATCAACAATACACTTCCCAGCAACACAACTCTCAACATCTAGATGATCAACAAATGCAAGATTCAAATAGTTGGTTTAATCGGTTTGGGTTTTAATAAGGTAGAAGCTGTATGTGACTAATTAACAACTAGTAGTATGTTTTGTTTTTTCTGTGCATCATGCTTTTCATTCTCAATTATCCAAGTGATGTTTGTTCTGTCTATGTATTTGAATTTTACAATTGATGTTTGTATTGAATAGACAATATTTGAGCATGTGTTTTGTGTAAAAATAGTTTAAAGTAACAAATTTACAAGTATGTCAGGCAATAATAACATAACGTTTTTTATAATGACAATATCTGATACATTTTGTTTTTCTGTGACATCTCTAATTTATTTAAGTAGAGAGAGAACTTCACTTCAAATAACACAAACCCAAATGAGATTCAATTTTATACACCATCATAAACACAAAATAAGTTCATTACATTTTATAACAAAAATTTATAACAAAATTAAATTACATTTTATAACAAAAAAAATTTTGTAACAAAAATAAGTTTGAGATTCACACTCAATTGCAACATAAACACAACATCAAATTAAAAAAAACGAATGGATTGTATTGATATGTCAAAGCCGCTGTCCCACGCATGGCCCACATGTCGGATTTCACATAAAAGTTTATGTGAAATGGTGTTTCTCTCTTGTGTCCGCCGTGGCCCACAAATGTCGATTCGCTCAATAAAGAGCGAGTTGCTTTTCTTTTCTTTTTTTAAATATATCTCGATAATTAACATGGTAGCGACACGTGTCCATTATGTATTCTGCACAAGTTTTAGGCGAAATGGGTGGCCTTTTTGATACAGAAAAAAAGAGGTCCTCTGCAGACATTGAAGTCTCGCAGGCCTCACAGTAATTTTCGCGAAATTAAACATCTTATTGTTTGGTCCTATAACAAAAGCTACCTAATTTGACTTTTGACATGTTAGTCAACCCTCTTAACCCACCAATTTTGGCACCTCTATTTTTGTCGATAGAGTGTCATGTCATGGCACGAATGTTTTATACGTAATGTGGCATCATCTCGCGTATACTGACGTGTTACTTTGTTGAAATGCAGCGTCGCCAAGATTGTCACATGTCGTACCCCATGCGAGTTTAGTAGGAAGTAGGGTTGAGCAAATCCACCCGAAACCCGACCCGAACTGACAAACCGACCGAAACCAGAACGAACCGAACCGAACCGACATTTTTCGGTTCGGTCTCGGTTTTGTATATTTATTTCGGTTTTTGTCGGTTTTTCGGTTCGAAGCCCGAAAACCGACCCGAACTGAGGCACTCGGTTCGGTTTTGGTTCTGATATATATTTCTCGGTTCGGTTCTCGGTTTGAGTTTTTTCCTTTTCGGTTTTCGAGTCGGGTCGGGCCGGGTTTGGCCTGATGCTCACCCCTAGTAGGAAGTATATGTAATCAGGGGAGGAGACAAGTGAAAGAGAGAGGGGGCACGAGCACAAATGCCCAAAATGCATCATTTTCTAATGTAAATTTTCAACATTTTAGGCCTTTTGTCCAGGTTGCCCTCGGCCCAAATCGGATGTTGCCCTCAACCTAATGTTGAGTCTAACATTAAAAACCTTCTAAAACCAATATATAAAAGCTCACATTTGTAAAGAGATTAAAAAGGAAAGAAGACGAGCCTAACAATAGCTACCAACAGGGGTGGTTGTTCTTTTGCAGTGTAACATGACCTCGATCAAATGTTGCTTTGTAGTACTAATTTTAGTAAAAGAAAAAAAATCCATGACCTTTTCTAATTGCACCTAAATTTTTTTAACTGCACCTAGTCTCAAAATAATATGCCACTAGTCTTTATTTAGTTACACTATTAATAAGTGAAAATAACCTTAAAATTTGATCAAAACCTTTATATTAGTTCAAAACAATTGGGCAACCGATCACTTTTATTCGTTGGTTCACCAATATGTTATTAGATAGTAGGGTGTTCATCGGTTATCGAGTTATTTGGTTTACCTTGGTTCGGTTTGTTCAAAAGAAATTTTGGGTAAAATTGAACCAAACCAAATTCAATTGGATTAAACCGAACCAAAAATCGAATATGAACTCGGTTCATTTTCAAATTGACCTGAATAACCCGAATTACATAATTCAGACTTTTGTTTCATTTACTTATATAGATTTTAAGCACCAAAAGATTTTCAAGTTTAAAAATGTTATATTTAGACTATGAAATAGTGGGCATGTTTGGTAGAGAGAAATTTAGAGGAATGAAATGAAACAAAGAATATAAATTCGAGAATTGAAATCGATGAGAATATTGATGGTTTTCACTTGCTTTGGTGACAACAAAGACTTCACCCGAAATGAAAAATATATTTTTTTCCTGAAGAAAACAAAATAAGACTGCAAATGATTTTTTTAATAGAAAATTAGAACTTGAGATATATGAATTAAAATAGACCCAGCAACTCATTATATTTCATTTTCTTGTTTCAAGAAACAACAATGGCGTCTAACACAATATATAAAAATCCCTACTTCTATTCAAGACTAGTCTACAACTAATTTTGTTGGATCTGAACAAACACCATTGTGTTTATCGTTAGCACAACAAAGATCTTCATCTACCTATGTAAAATATGCATCTATAGATAACTAAATACCACTCATCACAATTGACATCAAAAAAAATTATTGGATCCGATTCATCAATCAGATCCAAAATTCGAGTAATAGTCTTCAATCTTTAAATAACTTTGATTCATCACAAAGCCAAAAGAAGACAAAAGAAAACAATTCCAACCTTGTACTTATCCATCTTTACATAACTGATACGTTTTTTTGATATCATGTAGAGCTCACGTGATTTGTTTATGAAGCTCCAAAACTAGAGAATTTGTTTTCCACTTTATAATTAGAGGAATCTAGAGAATTGAGGTCAAGTGTAAATGAGATCCCTCGAGAATTACAAATTCTCTGCTTTTTTAATTCTCCACCAAACAAGGGAAATGTGTCCATTTTCATTTCTTTTAGTTTATTTCACAACCAAACATACTCAAGGAAATCCAAAAGTGTTTGAGCTCCTCATCTTTCATGTTGTTTGCAAATTGCCCCTTTATTCCTTCGTTAATGATATGTGCATTTATTAAGGGTAAGCAGAAAAATCCAAAAACAGAACCAAACCGAAAACTAAAAAGCCGGAACCAAAGTAACTTATCGAAATTAAAACCGATGGTTTGGTTTTACTTTTTCAAAATTAAAAATTGGTTTGATTACGGTTTTCGTTTAAAACCGAACCATAAAAACCAAATCGAACGGTTTTATTATATAATAATATACATATAATTAATATAATATAAACAAATAAGTAAATAAACAAGATTTATGAATTCATATTTTTTTGTGTTTATAATATATTTTCTTAACATTTATATGTGTGTTTATCGTGTACGTGCGTTTACTTAATACTATATCGATACATATGTGATAATAATCATACTATATGTATGTTCACTTGCATATGTGTTCTCATTATATATGTGTACCGTAGAAATAATGAAATAAACATTATTTTAGATTGACAAAAAATTAAGAAGAATAACAATTTTTTACGTAAAACAAGCTTGTTGGTTTAAATTGGCCACCCCAAATATAAACGGGTTAAAAGCGGAATAACGAAAAAAAGCGAACCAAAACCGAAGAAACCGAACCGCCAAAACCGGACGGTTTGGGTTTTATAAAACGAATATGTCGGTTCGGTTTCGGTTTAGCAAAACCAACCCAAACCAAACCATACTCACCCCTAGCGTTTATATGTAAGAGTGGTATTTGAGTAAAACGACTTTTCTTCTTTATTTATTTAGAACGACAGCTTTAACTATCTCATAACATTTACATCACAAATCTATCTCACACGTATTAAACAAGTCATAAATCCACAAACATTTAATTGAAGAGCTTCTCATGCAACAGAGTACCATTAGGACACGAACCCTTTTGATAAAATGACTTTTGATGGCGGCAAATGCACTTTATTGTAAAAACTTTTATAAAACTATGTGATAAATGTAGTTTTTTTATATAAAAATAACCTCGAGACCTTTATAAACCCCAAAACGCCTTGACAAACATAACCATAAGCTTGATCGTTGTAATTCCATTTTCTTATTACTCCCTCCGTTCCATATTAATTGTCTACTTTAACCTTTTTAGGTTTTTTTTAATCAATTTTGTTTGTGTTATATAATATTTAATGCAAAATATATGACTAGATTGAGTTTTAAATGTATTGTCATTTGAAAAATTCTTGTTGAATGTTATATAACACAAACAGAAATATTTAAATTCAAAATTGAAAACGAAAGACTTGAAAAGTGAAAACTGAACAATTAATATGGGACGAAGGTAGTAATATCTTTTGTAATTTACATTTAATCACTGCACTTGTTAACATTGATGACGTATAGCACGTACAACAGGCCTACTGGGCTTAGTTCGTGCTATACGTATCCTGGGCCCAGGCCCAATGATAACATCAAATAGTACTGAATATTAAATGTCAATTTCTCCCGATAATGCTTGTAATTTATATCATTTATATGGATTTACGCTTGTTTTCCATTGTTTTCCACTTTCAGGTAAATTACGAGCATTGGAGCTAAAGAGACGCGAACCGGAGAAATATCAAAAGATTTATCATAGTATGTTTGAATTTGAAGAAGTTACTGGCGTAACTCATCTATCACATTACGCAGTAACTAAAAGCGTGACTCGTAAAACCAACTCATCGGAAGGTTACGGCGTAACTCTCCCCAAAGGCTACGACGTAACTATATTAGGTCAAATGAGGTTCCACGCCATCGATAACTACGCCGTAACTATTTCATCAATTACTGCGTAACCAAGTATATTGAAGACTACGGCGTAACCACTAATAAGGTTACGCCGTAACTAGAAGATATAGTGCAAAATACTGAAGGAATTGATGGTTATGGCGTAACTCTTATATTAGTTACGCCAGTAACCCGGATCCGCCTATAAATACCCCACGATTTCCAAAGATTTCTAATCATCTCATTCCACACACAACAACCGAGAACGTGGAAAAAGCTAAAGGCGGTCTAGAGGAGCATACGGAGTCG